>JACCID010000500.1:0-49296 GCA_018906775.1 Sycophila sp. Sp_5
AGGCGCGCTGAACACAGAAATCCCCAAAAGCCGGTCTCGCTTGTTGTGGCCTCAATATAAGCAACCGAATAACATTTTATAATGGTAGAGATCCAAAATGAGTCTTGATCTTCAGACTTCTATCGAGGAATCGTCGAGGCGTGCATACTAAGGAAATTGACTTAAGAAATCGTTTTATGAAAATGGTTTATTCAGAAAGTTCTGCATCGCCTCGACCGAATCGAGTCTATACATTTTTCGGAAATCAAGTTAAGGTACCAAAAAACAGTACAATCTACCAGACAGCTAAATGGAGGTTTCGTAATACGTCGGGGACGAAGAACACAAAAATCCCCAAAAGCCGGTCTCCGCTGTTGTGCCTCATATAAAGCAACCCGAATAACATTTTAATAATGGGTAGAGATCAAAATGAGTCAGAAACTTCAGACTTCTATCAAATCGAATCGTCGAGGGCATGCATACTAAGGAAATTGACAAAAACAATGGTTTATGAAAAATGGTTTATTTAGAATTTCTGCATCTCCTCGACGAATCGAGCTATACATTGTTCGGAAATCAAGTAAATGTAACCAAAAAACAGTAACAATCGACCAGATAGCTAAATGGAGGTGTTCGTTAATACTCGGGGGACGAAGAACACAAAAATCCCCAAAAAGCCGGTCTCGCTGTTGTGCCTCATATAAAGCAACCCGAATTACCCTTTTATAGTGTGTAGAGATATAAATGAGTCTAGAATCTTCAGACTTCTATCAATCGAATCGTCGAGGGCGTGCATTACTAAGGAAATTGACTTAAAGACAATAGTTTATGAAAAATGGTTTATTTAGAATTTTCGCATCTCCTCGTCGAATCGAGCTATACATTGTTCGGAAATCACGTAAATGTACCAAAAAACAGTAACAATCGACCAGACAGCTAAATGGAGGTGTTCGTTAATACTCGGGGGACGAAGAACACAAAAATCCCCAAAAAGCCGGTCTCGCTGTTGTGCCTCATATAAAGCAACCCGAATTACCTTTTATAGTGTGTAGAGATATAAATGAGTCTAGAATCTTCAGACTTCTATCAATCGAATCGTCGAGGGCGTGCATTACTAAGGAAATTGACTAAAGACAATAGTTTATGAAAAATGGTTTATTTAGAATTTTCGCATCTCCTCGACGAATCGAGCTATACATTGTTCGGAAATCAAGTAAATGTACCAAAAAACAGTAACAATCGACCAGACAGCTAAATGGAGGTGTTCGTTAATACTCGGGGGACGAAGAACACAAAAATCCCCAAAAAGCCGGTCTCGCTGTTGTGCCTCATATAAAGCAACCCGAATACCCTTTTATAGTGTGTAGAGATATAAATGAGTCTAGAATCTTCAGACTTCTATCAATCGAATCGTCGAGGGCGTGCATTACTAAGGAAATTGACTTAAAGACAATAGTTTATGAAAAATGGTTTATTTAGAATTTCTGCATCTCCTCGACGAATCGAGCTATACATTGTTCGGAAATCAAGTAAATGTAACCAAAAAACAGTAACAATCGACCAGATAGCTAAATGGAGGTGTTCGTTAATACTCGGGGGACGAAGAACACAAAAATCCCCAAAAAGCCGGTCTCGCTGTTGTGCCTCATATAAAGCAACCCGATACCTTTTATAGTGGGTAGAGATACAAAATGAGTCTAGAATACTTCAGACTTCTATCAATCGAATCGTCGAGGGCGTGCATTACTAAGGAAATTGACTTAAAGACAATAGTTTATGAAAAATGGTTTATTTAGAATTTTCGCATCTCCTCGTCGAATCGAGCTATTCATTGTTCGGAAATCATGTAAATGTACCAAAAAACAGTAACAATCGACCAGACAGCTAAATGGAGGTGTTCGTTAATACTCGGGGGACGAAGAACACAAAAATCCCCAAAAAGCCGGTCTCGCTGTTGTGCCTCATATAAAGCAACCCGATTACCCTTTTATAGTGTGTAGAGATATAAATGAGTCTAGAATCTTCAGACTTCTATCAATCGAATCGTCGAGGGCGTGCATTACTAAGGAAATTGACTTAAAGACAATAGTTTATGAAAAATGGTTTATTTAGAATTTTCGCATCTCCTCGACGAATCGAGCTATACATTGTTCGGAAATCACGTAAATGTACCAAAAACAGTAACAATCGACCAGATAGCTAAATGGAGGTGTTCGTTAATACTCGGAGGACGAAGAACACAAAAATCCCCAAAAAGCCGGTCTCGCTGTTGTGCCTCATATAAAGCAACCCGAATAACATTTTATAATGGGTAGAGATCAAAATGAGTCTAGAATCTTCAGACTTCTATCAATCGAATCGTCGAGGGCTGCATTACTAAGGAAATTGACTTAAAGACAATAGTTTTATGAAAAATGGTTTATTTAGAATTTTCTGCATCTCCTCGACGAATCGAGCTATACATTGTTCGGAAATCACGTAATGAACCAAAAAACAGTAACAATCGACCAGATAGCTAATGAGGTGTTCGTTAATACTCGGGGACGAAGAACACAAAAATCCCCAAAAAGCCGGTCTCGCTGTTGTGCCTCATATAAAGCAACCCGATTACCCTTTTATAGTGTGTAGAGATCATAAATGAGTCTAGAATCTTCAGACTTCTATCATCGAATCGTCGAGGGCGTGACATTACTAAGGAAATTCACTTAAAGACAATAGTTTATGAAAAATGCTTTATTAGAATTTTCGCATCTCCTCGATCGAATCGAGCTATTACATTGTTCGGAAATCACGTAATGTACCAAAAAACAGTAACAATCGACCAGACTAGCTAAATGGAGGTGTTCGTTAATACTCGGGGGACGAAGAACACAAAATCCCCAAAAAGCCGGTCTCGCTGTTGTGCCTCATATAAAGCAACCCGAATACCATTTTATAGTGTGTAGAGATATAAATGAGTCTAGAATCTTCAGACTTCTATCAATCGAATTCGTCGAGGGCGTGCATTACTAAGGAAATCCACTAAAGACAATAGTTTATGAAAAATGGTTTATTTAGAATTTTCGCATCTCCTCGACGAATCGAGCTATACATTGTTCGGAAATCAAGTAATGTACCAAAAAACAGTAACAATCGACCAGACAGCTAAATGGAGGTGTTCGTTAATACTCGGGGGACGAGAACACAAAAATCCCAAAAAGCCGTCTCGCTGTTGTGCCTCATATAAAGCAACCCGATTACCTTTTATAGTGTGTAGAGATATAAATGAGTCTAGAATCTTCAGACTTCTATCAATCGAATTCTCGAGGGCGTGCATTACTAAGGTAATTGACTTAAAGACAATAGTTTATGAAAAATGGTTTATTTAGAATTTTCGCATCTCCTCGTCGAATCGAGCTATTCATTTGTTCGGAAATCACGTAAATGTACCAAAAAACAGTAACAATCGACCAGATAGCTAAATGGAGGTGTTCGTTCATACTCGGAGGACGAAGAACACAAAAATCCCCAAAAAGCCGGTCTCGCTGTTGTGCCTCATATAAAGCAACCCGAATACCATTTTATAGTGGGTAGAGATCAAAATGAGTCTAGAATCTTCAGACTTCTATCAATCGAATCGTCGAGGGCGTGCATTACTAAGGAAATTGACTTAAAGACAATAGTTTATGAAAAATGGTTTATTTAGAATTTCTGCATCTCCTCGATCGAATCGAGCTATTACATTGTTCGGAAATCAAGTAAATGTACCAAAAAACAGTAACAATCGACCAGACAGCTAAATGGAGGTGTTCGTTAATACTCGGGGGACGAAGAACACAAAAATCCCCAAAAAGCCGGTCTCGCTGTTGTGCCTCATATAAAGCAACCCGAATACCCTTTTATAGTGTGTAGAGATATAAATGAGTCTAGAAACTTCAGACTTCTATCAATCGAATCGTCGAGGGCATGCATTACTAAGGAAATTGACTAAAGACAATAGTTTATGAAAAATGGTTTATTTAGAATTTCTGCATCTCCTCGTCGAATCGAGCTATTCATTGTTCGGAAATCATGTAAATGTACCAAAAAACAGTAACAATCGACCAGACAGCTAAATGGAGGTGTTCGTTAATACTCGGGGGACGAAGAACACAAAAATCCCCAAAAAGCCGGTCTCGCTGTTGTGCCTCATATAAAGCAACCCGAATAACCTTTTATAGTGTGTAGAGATATAAATGAGTCTAGAATCTTCAGACTTCTATCAATCGAATCGTCGAGGGCGTGCATTACTAAGGAAATTGACTTAAAGACAATAGTTTATGAAAAATGGTTTATTTAGAATTTTCGCATCTCCTCGTCGAATCGAGCTATTCATTGTTCGGAAATCACGTAAATGTACCAAAAACAGTAACAATCGACCAGATAGCTAAATGGAGGTGTTCGTTAATACTCGGAGGACGAAGAACACAAAAATCCCCAAAAAGCCGGTCTCGCTGTTGTGCCTCATATAAAGCAACCCGAATAACATTTTATAATGGGTAGAGATATAAATGAGTCTTGAAATCTTCAGACTTCTATCGATTGAATCGTCGAGGGCGTGCATTACTAAGGAAATTGACTTAAAGACAATAGTTTTATGAAAATGGTTTATTTAGAATTTTCGCATCTCCTCGTCGAATCGAGCTATACATTGTTCGGAAATCACGTAAATTGTGCCAAAAAACAGTAACAATCTACCAGACAGCTAAATGGAGGTGTTCGTTAATACTCGGGGGACGAAGAACACAAAATCCCAAAAAGCCGGTCTCGCTGTTGTGCCTCATATAAAGCAACCCGAATACCCTTTTATAGTGTGTAGAGATATAAAATGAGTCTTGAATCTTTAGACTTCTAGTCATCGAATCGTCGAGGGCGTGCATTACTAAGGAAATTGACTTAAGACAATAGTTTATGAAAAATGTTTATTCAGAATTTCTGCATCGCCTCGACGAATCGAGCTATACATTTTTCGGAAATCAGTAAATGTACCAAAAAACAGTAACAATCGACCTAGATAGCTAAATGGGGTGTTCAGTTAATACTCGGGGGACGAAGAACACAAAAATCCCCAAAAAAGCCGGCTCTCGCTGTTGTGCCTCATATAAAGCAACCCGATTACCCTTTTATAGTGTGTAGAGATACAAATTGAGTCTAGAATCTTCAGACTTCTATCAATCGTAATCGTCGAGGGCAGTGCATTACTAAGGAAATTGACTAAAGACAATAGTTTATGAAAAATGGTTTATTTAGAATTTTGCATCTCCTCGACGAATCGAGCTATTCATTTTTCGGAAATCAAGTAAATGTACCAAAAAACGTAACAATCGACCAGACAGCTAAATGGAGGTGTTCGTTAATACTCGGGGGACGAAGAACACAAAAATCCCAAAAAGCCGGTCTCGCTGTTGTGCCTCATATAAAGCAACCCGAATAACATTTTATAATGGGTAGAGATCCAAATGAGTCTCGAATCTTCAGACTTCTATCAATCGAATCGTCGAGGGCGTGCATTACTAAGGAATTGACTTAAAGACAATATTTTATGAAAAATGGTTTATTTAGAATTTTCGCATCTCCTCGTACGAATCGAGCTATTCATTGTTCGGAAATCATGTAATGTACCAAAAAACAGTAACAATCGACCAGATAGCTAAATGGAGGTGTTCGTTAATACTCGGGGACGAAGAACACAAAAATCCCCAAAAAGCCGGTCTCGCTGTTGTGCCTCATATAAAGCAACCCGAATTACCCTTTTATAGTGTGTAGAGATATAAAATGAGTCTAGAATCTTCAGACTTCTATCAGTCGAATCGTCGAGGGCGTGCATTACTAAGGAAATTGACTTAAGACAATAGTTTATGAAAAATGGTTTATTTAGAATTTTCGCATCTCCTCGTACGAATCGAGCTATACATTGTTCGGAAATCAAGTAAATGTACCAAAAAACAGTAACAATCGACCAGATAGCTAAATGGAGGTGTTCGTTCATACTCGGGGACGAAGAACACAAAAATCCCCAAAAAGCCGGTCTCGCTGTTGTGCCTCATATAAAGCAACCCGATTACCCTTTTATAGTGTGTAGAGATATAAATGAGTCTAGAATCTTCAGACTTCTATCAGATCGAATCGTCGAGGGCGTGCATTACTAAGGAAATTGACTTAAAGACAATAGTTTATGAAAAATGGTTTATTTAGAATTTTCGCATCTCCTCGACGAATCGAGCTATACATTGTTCGGAAATCAAGTAAATGAACCAAAAAACAGTAACAATCGACCAGACAGCTAAATGGAGGTGTTCGTTAATACTCGGGGGACGAAGAACACAAAAATCCCCAAAAAGCCGGTCTCGCTGTTGTGCCTCATATAAAGCAACCCGAATACCCTTTTATAGTGTGTAGAGATATAAATGAGTCTAGAATCTTCAGACTTCTATCAATCGAATCGTCGAGGGCGTGCATTACTAAGGAAATTGACTTAAAGACAATAGTTTATGAAAAATGGTTTATTTAGAATTTTCGCATCTCCTCGACGAATCGAGCTATACATTGTTCGGAAATCAAGTAAATGAACCAAAAAACAGTAACAATCGACCAGACAGCTAAATGGAGGTGTTCGTTAATACTCGGGGGACGAAGAACACAAAAATCCCCAAAAAGCCGGTCTCGCTGTTGTGCCTCATATAAAGCAACCCGAATACCCTTTTATAGTGTGTAGAGATATAAATGAGTCTAGAATCTTCAGACTTCTATCAATCGAATCGTCGAGGGCGTGCATTACTAAGGAAATTGACTTAAAGACAATAGTTTATGAAAAATGGTTTATTTAGAATTTTCGCATCTCCTCGACGAATCGAGCTATACATTGTTCGGAAATCAAGTAAATGTACCAAAAAACAGTAACAATCGACCAGATAGCTAAATGGAGGTGTTCGTTAATACTCGGGGGACGAAGAACACAAAAATCCCCAAAAAGCCGGTCTCGCTGTTGTGCCTCATATAAAGCAACCCGAATAACCTTTTATAGTGGTAGAGATACAAAATGAGTCTAGAATCTTCAGACTTCTATCAATCGAATCGTCGAGGGCGTGCATTACTAAGGAAATTGACTTAAAGACAATAGTTTATGAAAAATGGTTTATTTAGAATTTTCGCATCTCCTCGTCGAATCGAGCTATACATTGTTCGGAAATCACGTAAATGTACCAAAAAACAGTAACAATCGACCAGACAGCTAAATGGAGGTGTTCGTTAATACTCGGGGGACGAAGAACACAAAAATCCCCAAAAAGCCGGTCTCGCTGTTGTGCCTCATATAAAGCAACCCGAATACCCTTTTATAGTGTGTAGAGATATAAATGAGTCTAGAATCTTCAGACTTCTATCAATCGAATCGTCGAGGGCGTGCATTACTAAGGAAATTGACTTAAAGACAATAGTTTATGAAAAATGGTTTATTTAGAATTTTCGCATCTCCTCGACGAATCGAGCTATACATTGTTCGGAAATCAAGTAAATGTACCAAAAAACAGTAACAATCGACCAGACAGCTAAATGGAGGTGTTCGTTAATACTCGGGGACGAAGAACACAAAATCCCCAAAAAGCCGGTCTCGCTGTTGTGCCTCATATAAAGCAACCCGAATACCCTTTTATAGTGTGTAGAGATATAAATGAGTCTAGAATCTTCAGACTTCTATCAATCGAATCGTCGAGGGCGTGCATTACTAAGGAAATCCACTTAAAGACAATAGTTTATGAAAAATGGTTTATTTAGAATTTTCGCATCTCCTCGATCGAATCGAGCTATTACATTGTTCGGAAATCAAGTAAATGTACCAAAAAACAGTAACAATCGACCAGACAGCTAAATGGAGGTGTTCGTTAATACTCGGGGGACGAAGAACACAAAAATCCCCAAAAAGCCGGTCTCGCTGTTGTGCCTCATATAAAGCAACCCGAATAACCTTTTATAGTGGGTAGAGATACAAATGAGTCTAGAATACTTCAGACTTCTATCAATCGAATCGTCGAGGGCGTGCATTACTAAGGAAATTGCACTTAAAGACAATAGTTTATGAAAAATGCTTTATTTAGAATTTTCGCATCTCCTCGACGAATCGAGCTATACATTGTTCGGAAATCAAGTAAATGTACCAAAAAACAGTAACAATCGACCAGACAGCTAAATGGAGGTGTTCGTTAATACTCGGGGGACGAAGAACACAAAAATCCCCAAAAAGCCGGTCTCGCTGTTGTGCCTCATATAAAGCAACCCGAATACCCTTTTATAGTGTGTAGAGATATAAATGAGTCTAGAATCTTCAGACTTCTATCAATCGAATCGTCGAGGGCGTGCATTACTAAGGAAATTGACTTAAAGACAATAGTTTATGAAAAATGGTTTATTTAGAATTTTCGCATCTCCTCGTCGAATCGAGCTATTCATTGTTCGGAAATCACGTAAATGTACCAAAAAACAGTAACAATCGACCAGATAGCTAAATGGAGGTGTTCGTTCATACTCGGGGACGAAGAACACAAAAATCCCAAAAAGCCGGTCTCGCTGTTGTGCCTCATATAAAGCAACCCGAATAACCTTTTATAGTGTGTAGAGATCCAAATGAGTCTAGAATCTTCAGACTTCTATCAATCGAATCGTCGAGGGCGTGCATTACTAAGGAAATTGACTTAAAGACAATAGTTTATGAAAAATGGTTTATTTAGAATTTCGCATCTCCTCGACGAATCGAGCTATACATTGTTCGGAAATCAAGTAAATGTACCAAAAAACAGTAACAATCGACCAGATAGCTAAATGGAGGTGTTCGTTCATACTCGGGAGGACGAAGAACACAAAAATCCCCAAAAAGCCGGTCTCGCTGTTGTGCCTCATATAAAGCAACCCGAATACCCTTTTATAATGTGTAGAGATCCAAATGAGTCTAGAATCTTCAGACTTCTATCAATCGAATCGTCGAGGGCATGCATTACTAAGGAAATTGACTTAAAGACAATATTTTATGAAAAATGGTTTATTCAAAATTTCTGCATCGCCTCGATGAATCGAGCTGTACATTGTTCGGAAATCAAGTAAATGTGCCAAAAAACAGTAACAATCGACCAGACAGCTAAATGGAGGTGTTCGTTAATACTCGGGGGACGAAGAACACAAAAATCCCCAAAAAGCCGGTCTCGCTGTTGTGCCTCATATAAAGCAACCCGAATACCCTTTTATAGTGTGTAGAGACATAAAAAGCCGGTCTCGCTGTTGTGCCTCATATAAAGCAACGCGAATATCCTTTTATAGTGTGTAGAGATATAAATGAGTCTCGAATCTTCAGACTTCTATCGATCGAAACGTCGAGGGCGTGCATTACTAAGGAAATTGACTTAAAGACAATAGTTTATAAAAAATGGTTTATTCAGAATTTCTGCATCGCCTCGACGAATCGAGCTATACATTTTTCGGAAATCAAGTAAATGTACCAAAAAACAGTAACAATCGACCAGATAGCTGAAGGTACATGTTCGTTAATACTCGGGGGACGAAGAACACAAAAATCCCCAAAAAGCCGGTCTCGCTGTTGTGCCTCATATAAAGCAACCCGAATAACCTTTTATAGTGGGTAGAGATACAAAATGAGTCTAGAATCTTCAGACTCTATCAATCGAATCGTCGAGGGCAGTGCATTACTAAGGAAATTGACTTAAAGACAATAGTTTATGAAAAATGGTTTATTTAGAATTTCGCATCTCCTCGACGAATCGAGCTATACATTGTTCGGAAATCAAGTAAATGAACCAAAAAACAGTAACAATCGACCAGACAGCTAAATGGAGGTGTTCGTTAATACTCGGGGGACGAAGAACACAAAAATCCCCAAAAAGCCGGTCTCGCTGTTGTGCCTCATATAAAGCAACCCGAATAACATTTTATAGTGTGTAGAGATACAAAATGAGTCTAGAATCTTCAGACTTCTATCAATCGAATCGTCGAGGGCAGTGCATTACTAAGGAAATTGACTTAAAGACAATAGTTTATGAAAAATGGTTTATTTAGAATTTTCGCATCTCCTCGTCGAATCGAGCTATACATTTTTCGGAAATCAAGTAAATGTACCAAAAAACAGTAACAATCGACCAGATAGCTGAAGGTACATGTTCTTTAATACTCAGGCCCGCTGAACACAGAAATCCCCAAAAAGCCGGTCTCGCTGTTGTGCCTCATATAAAGCAACCCGAATAACATTTTATAATGGGTAGAGATCCAAAATGAGTCTTGAATCTTCAGACTTCTATCGATCGAATCGTCGAGGGCGTGCATTACTAAGGAAATTGACTTAAAGACAATAGTTTATGAAAAATGGTTTATTCAGAATTTCTGCATCGCCTCGACGAATCGAGCTATACATTTTTCGGAAATCAAGTAAATGTACCAAAAAACAGTAACAATCTACCAGACAGCTAAATGGAGGTGTTCGTTAATACTCGGGGGACGAAGAACACAAAAATCCCCAAAAAGCCGGTCTCGCCGTTGTGCCTCATATAAAGCAACCCGAATACCCTTTTATAGTGTGTAGAGATATAAATGAGTCTAGAAACTTCAGACTTCTATCAATCGAATCGTCGAGGGCATGCATTACTAAGGAAATTGACAAAAACAATGGTTTATGAAAAATGGTTTATTCAAAATTTCTGCATCGCCTCGATGAATCGAGCTGTACATTGTTCGGAAATCAAGTAAATGTGCCAAAAAACAGTAACAATCGACCAGACAGCTAAATGGAGGTGTTCGTTAATACTCGGGGGACGAAGAACACAAAAATCCCCAAAAAGCCGGTCTCGCCGTTGTGCCTCATATAAAGCAACCCGAATACCCTTTTATAGTGTGTAGAGATATAAATGAGTCTAGAAACTTCAGACTTCTATCAATCGAATCGTCGGGGGCGTGCATTACTAAGGAAATTGATTTAAAGACAATAGTTTATGAAAAATGGTTTATTTAGAATTTTCGCATCTCCTCGTCGAATCGAGCTATACATTGTTCGGAAATCACGTAAATGTACCAAAAAACAGTAGCGCTTCGCAGTAGCGCTTCGCTGTCGTATACGAAGCCGTATATATAGATATAGTAGTAATAGTAAATGAAAAAAATAACTAGCTAGGGGCTGGAAAAAACCTAGATGTCTTGAAAATTTATTGAAAAGTAATATGAGGCCAACAAAAACGACACATGAATATGTAATTAAATAATGTCTCTTTTTGATTGAGAAAGCATACACTATTTTAACTTAATGTTTAATTCACTGTTGTAAATGACATCCTCAAAAAGACTGATTGAGTTTATTGCTAAATATATGTATATGGGTAATGAAAATATATATAGTAGAAAGATGATATTTTCTTTAATAGATTACGTATCTATAATTATCTATTTATATATATATGCCATATATTGAATTTTGAAGAATCTATAAAAATCCTCAAATAGCCGTATAGACGTGTATATATATATATATATATATATATATAATATCTCCCTATATTATATAGTTATAAGGTCAAAACTAGAGATTATCCCTATCCTCCCCCCTTCTCTTTTTTAATTTCCTTTCCTCTTTTTTTTCATAATATTTATATATATTTATCATTTTAATGATGGGTTTTTATATATTTAAAAAATATTCCTGCTCCTCTTCAACTATCCTCCCCCTCCTCCCCCATCCTCCCCCTTCCTCAATGATATACCTCAACGCCTCCTCAGTAACCTCCTCATTATTGAACCCCTCCTCAGCCCCTCCTCAATTTGTATGACATTGTAATTTTAGTTCCAAAAAATGTGGATAAAAAATTTACAATAAAGCTCTTAATCGTATATCGATGCAGTCTACGGTATATTAAATCATTGACATAACAAAAAAAGAAGAATGAAAATAAAATTAATTATATCGCTAAAGCAAATGGCTAAATGAAATTTGGCATCGCATATACAGGTAAAGAAAAGGTGAAAAACTATTTTCTAGAAATTGACTCAAAAATAAATAAATTCATTGATATCGGTAAAGTAAAAAGGTAGATTAATGGCAAAAAATTGAAAATGAAAGTGAAGATTATACACGATTGATATAAAATGACGGATTTCTCGAAAAGTTACCAAGATGCGATTTTGATTTTGATCAAAGATGATTACTGAAACATCGATCTTTAATATTTGTACCGTGGCGCTTTTTCGCCCGTTACTCCGCGTGTCAGTTGATTAGTGAACAAGCAGCCAGATGGGAAGTCCCTCCACCACTGCCTAAAATTGCGTTAGAAATAGTATTTTTCCGCGGAAGCGCTTTCATATTCCAGAGGAAGATGCCTCGGCCAAGATACCTGCAGATGCACACCAAGGTTGGCCAGGTACCGATCGCCGTCGTCATCTGAGGCCCGCCGTTGCTGCGATAACAGCCAAGGGCAACGGAGGGTCCAGTTCGCCTAAAAGATGAGTATTGCCTCCCATTTAATTTCTCTCTATTTGAGCCTGCGAAATATTGCCTGAAGGCAGTGCTGCCGAGCCGCACAAAAATAGGAAAATTCCATCAGCGAGCTAAACTCGCTGCGGCTCGGAATAATGTTTACGTGAACCAGCACTTACCTCCCCTATTTTTCAGGAGGACAGGCGGGGGATGAGGAGGCAAGCGACGAGGTGGTTTCACCTTTACACTGGCCCTCCAGAATCACCCGATCTAAGGCGACCAATCAGCAGCGGTAACGCCGACAAGACGACGAGCGTCGGTACCTTGGTCGCACCGAGAGGAGCAGCGCTCTGCGACTTCGCAACTGGCTGGCCTACTAGGAGGATCTTGGAGCAACTTCCGCGCCACGTTGCTTGATATTAAAAGTCCATTATTTGATTAATTTTCTACTTTTGTTCCGTGGCGAACTCACGTTTTCTTTAACATTTCGCTGTGGCCGAGCAACATCGGGAGATACACTCGGCAGCTTCAAACCGGCAGGACAAGGTGGCAATCTATTTGGCGAAAGATAAGTGGTTTTGTTCGCCTATGTTGAGACAAATAGATTTTACGCCAGGGTGCTCGTGCCTTGCCCTTGATTACGCGTTATTTTCATAAGGCATTTGTATTTCTTTTGTTGCGCCCTTATGCGCCTTTTGATGATTAATTAGCGTCCGCGCATATTTCCGGTGGAGTTAGTTTAATTCTGATTTTATTGTTGAATTCAAGTATTGAACATGTTATTAAGTAAATCTGAAATTTCAACTATTAATTTGATCTGTTAAATTCTAAAATTTATTGAATAATCTAACTTGTAAAACGTCTTTTGTTAAATTCTAAAATTATTGTAATTGCCTATTTTGGAAAGCCGCGCGCCTTAAGTCGCTGGTTAAATAAAGGCACATTTAGAATTACGTTTGATTTAATTATTTATTTTGTGTATTAATGTTATTGTGTTGTCCGCAACCTCCAGCGACTTTGCCGTTCGCGACCTCACGACTCTTCGCTGAGTAGCCGGAGCGAGAGTCCGTATTGTGCGAATTAAATTCTTTTTGCGAGAGGCACTGCTCGCAATATTTTATTTTACAGTGCCTGGCGCCCCATCCCCTTAAATTTGGGATGTTAAATCTTTTCGCTTGGATTCCGACGTTGATTTATTCCGCGGATCCAATTTTAGTAATTATCTTAACTTTCGCGTTAGTTTGTGCGCATCTTGTGCGTGCAGCCCGTCGCGATCATACACGCGGCCGGTTGCCCGTTACTTATTATATAACATACTTACTTAAACATATGAAAAATCGACATTTTTATGAAAGTGTAATTTTAGGTTCAAAATCGTATACCGATACAGTCTACGAAATATTTAATCATTGATATATCAGAAAACTAATAATGAGCATTTAGAAAATATAATTTC
Organism: Sycophila sp. Sp_5; assembly: GCA_018906775.1. Taxonomy (NCBI): domain Eukaryota; kingdom Metazoa; phylum Arthropoda; class Insecta; order Hymenoptera; family Eurytomidae; genus Sycophila; species Sycophila sp. Sp_5. Next base: position 13,911 of record JACCID010000500.1, read on the forward strand.
AACAGAATTTTCATTCGTATACAGTTAAGAAAAAGGAGAAAAATGCAACAATTATTTTCTAGAATTCGTCTGTATCGCAGAATGGGGGATGGACGAGCGGAGCGAGTAGGGGGGTACTCCCCGAGTATATATATGCATATAATTGAATATATTTATTTTTTCAGTGAAATTCCAGAAAATAATTTTTTATAACCATTATTTTATTTTAAAACTATTATTTCAATTTAAAATTTTCAGCAACACGATCCATTTGAGGTTAGCGAGTTTAAAAATTCTCTTGAAATTATATTTACTAAATGCTCATTATTATTTTGAAGCTAAAATCACACTTTTATAAAACTATCGATTTTTCTTATCTTTACGTATCCAAAAATTTCATCTATAATATTTTCGTTTGATATGATCGATTTTGGGATTTTTGTTACATTACTTTCTCGATCATATTTTGGTAAAACTCTGCCATTGCCTACATTTAAAAGCCAAAATTAAAATTTGATATCATTTTCCGAAATTATTTTATCCGAATTTTTTTTATTTTGCTTTACTGACATACATACATTTAAAAATTTGTCACAGTATACCTATTTTTTATAATTCTCAGTAACTCGACTCCCAAATGGAACAATTAGTAACATATGTCGAAAATCTCTTGATGCAAGAACTTCTTTTGATCAAAATATTTCATTCTAATCAGATAGATCAATTAAACATTTTTCTACAGCATTTGAAATTTCTTTATAATTTTTATTATTATGTTATTCAAACCTCCTATTTTTTATTTTTCCCCCTTTGTTTATACACCTTTGCTTTAGCGATACAATTAAATCTGTTTACTTTTTGAGTTATTTTTCAATTTTCACTTTTTTCCCATTAATCTACTCTTTTACTTTACCGATATCATTGAATTTATTTATTTTTGAGTCGATTTCTAAAAAATAATTTTTTACCATTTCTTTACCTGTATATACGATACAAAACTTCATTTAGCCATTTGCTTTAGTAATATAATTGATTTTATTTTCATTCTTCTTTTTTTGCTATATCAATGATTCAATGTACCGTAGACTGCATCCGCTATACGATTAAGAGCTTTATTGTAAATTTTTTATCCACATTTTTTGGAATTAAAATTACAATTTCATACAAATTGAGGAGGGGCTGAGGAGGGGTTCGATAATGAGGATGTTACTGAGGATGGGTTGAGGAATATCACTGAGGAGGGGGGAGGAGGGGGGGGGGAGGTTACTTGAAGAGGAGCAAAAATATTTTTTAAATATATGAAAAGACATCATTAAAATGATAAATATAACATAAATAAATAAAAAAAAATGAGGAGAGGAAATTAAAAAAGAGGAGAGAAATGACGGGGGAAGAGGGGGAGGATGGGGTTAATATTAAGTTTTGACCTTATAACCATATAATAAATGATCCCATCAAGGGGAATTTGGTATTTGGCATTTGGAATTGGGTATTTGGCCATGAGACAAGATACCATATCTATTGTAATGTATGTGAAATTATATTACGGGAGAAAAGAGATTATATAGTTCTGAGCTTACATTATATTATATTGATATTAACTTACACAATTTATTAGCGTTTTTTATAGTTTTTACATAATTGAAATATCATCTGCGAAAATTTCTCGGAATGTTTTAACTAATGTCGTTGAAACCTCATAAATTTTACAGAACTGTTCATCGAACCTTTCATGAAGTATGAAACCTTATCTTAAGCGATTTACTTTATATGTGTGATATGAAGAAATAAGTTTCTAATTTTTTTTTTAATACAGGTTTGACAGTATTAGAATTACAAAATAAATTACCAAAGGCGAGAATAGTATATGCTAGTGCAACAGGGGCATCAGAACCTCGAAATATGGCATATATGGTTCGACTTGGAATGTGGGGCGAAGGTACGCCATTTCCAGAATTCAATGATTTTATTGCTGCTGTCGAAAAACGTGGAGTTGGTGCAATGGAAATTGTTGCTATGGACATGAAACTTCGCGGGATGTATATAGCACGGCAGCTAAGTTTCCACGGTGTTGCTTTCAAAATTGAAGAAGTACCATTATCAGACGACTTTACTAAGATATATGATCATGCAGTCAATTTGGTAATTTAAATTAATGCGTTTTCTATTAAATAAAGTAAAATAATAATTGCAATATATTAAAGGGTTATATTTAAATTTACTTCAATAATGTAATTTTATTTATTTATTTTATTCATTTATTTATTTATTTACCAGCAGTTACATAGTACAATTTTAATAATTGATATAAATATAAACAAGTTACAAAAGTAACCCAGCGTAGGAAATACTTCCTGTTTGCTGGTCTGGTTCGAACTAAAATTAAACTAAAACTAAAACTAAAACTAAAGAACAGAGATAGGCGTCCCGCAAGCATACTTCCCGTCTTTATGCCTAGTGAAATCGTCACTAGGTAAAAAACTTTTTGTTATAGCTTGCAGGGCCCCTTCCCTGTGTTGTTGGTGTTGGTGTGTGAATGTTGTTGTGTCAGTCTTTAACTCTAATATCTTATTTCCAATATCTGATTAACATAGAACTAGCTTTTGTGTACATTTCGGTAGATGCATTTTTTTCCTTTTGTATGCTTCTTTTTCGAAATTGTTGAGTCTCTTCGGGCAATTTAGCCCTATTGCACATGTTACCCTGTAATGTGGAAATATTTCTTTATGTTTTCTGGTGGATTTATATTTATAAGAGGATGTGAAAATGATTCCGTCTAGATCTATGATGTCTAGGTTTTTGTTTTGTCTTGAGATAGGTTGCATGGAATTTATAAATATTTGTGTACAGCTGTTTCCTCTATCAAAATAGAGATATGCTTTGTTGTTTCCTAGATAGTTAAATGGCTGAGCCAATGGCCTGACGGCAAGCGCGAGTACGATGCAGACAGAAAAAAAAGAAATTGAATTAATAGACGAGAAGAAAGAAGATTTATAAGCACGCACTGCGATTACGATTTTTAAGAACGTCCTTTTCGTACGCTTTGAAACGATAGACTGGTGACGATCGCGAGTGAGGTGACTCGGCCCTCCTAACCGGCCCTCCCCTTAGCAACCCTCTAAACAAAAAAAAAAAAAAAAAATAGAAAATCGCGAGATGCGCGAAAGAAAGTGGAAGATCGCGAGTCGGCACCGCCCTCGCGCTCACGCGTAGCGAGCGTAAGCCGCAACATACTCCCCGGTTGAGAGCATTGCGAGCAAAATACAATTTTGCATGAAATAAATTAGAAGCCTTTAGGTAAAGGGCAGAGACCTGTGATGTTGCGCTTGAAGCAACCTCGAGAAGTCCTAACAGTGACGACTCGAACGATGTTATCGATCTCCGGGTGCATTTCGATGACGACTCCCAGCTGCTCTTGCATGCAAGGTTGAGTTCCTTTCATGAGCAGTACAACGTCTCCAAGAACTATTTTGCCCTTGCTATCGGCCCATTTCTGCCGTTTTTGAAGTTCGTTCAGATATTCCAAATGCCAACGGCGCCAAAAATCTTACCGGGCCTTGGAAATAAACCGTCAGGCGGAGAGCCGATTACCTGAAATGGAAGAATAATTATCTTCAGGCAAGGCAGTTAAAGGCTGGTCCACCAGTAGATGAGCCGGAGTCAAGGCGGTCGGATTATTGGGATCCGTAGATAGGGTGCATAAAGGCGTGGAATTCCAGATCGCCTCGATTTCAATGGCCAGTGTGTTAAGAGTTTCAAAAGTGAGTAATTAGTAATTAATTGCCTACCCACAACTCGTCGAAAATGGTGTTTAAAGGACTTAACGGCAGCCTCCCATAGACCTCCAAAATGCGGAGACAACGGAGGGTTGAATGATCGAAAACGGGCGATTGGTTTACGCGAGATGCCGGCAAACTGGCCATATGGCCATGAATGTGATTCGGTTTGTGTCGAACACACGTGACACAACCGCGAACTATTTTACGGACCTGGCTTTTTCCGTCGAGAATCCAAAAACGCTGACGAAAGGTGCATAGAGTACTTTGAATACCTGAGTGATATGCGGTTTGATGGATCTCGCGAATGATGAGATCCATTACGTGATGGCGAGATGGTAACAAAATGGGGCACTTATTATCGAAGGCAGACGTGGAGCGGAGTAGTCGACCACCCACGCGAAGTAGACCGTGTTCGCCAAAAAGGGGTTGAAAGGCGAGATTTTGTGAGTCTTTGGAAGGTTAGACTTCCGAAGTGCCGATACCACCTCGCAATATTTATCCTGTTAAATAAGAAGAAGTATCTCGTGGGACCTTTGAAGGTAGCCATCGAAGACAGTATGCGACCGCGTTCAATAATGTGGAGTAAGAAGAAAAACGATCAAAATTATCGCATCGAATGGGTTCTGCGAGAAGACACGTAATTTTGCGAAGTCCGGGTAGTTCGGAAGGAGAGGCCAAAATGTTAACCGGCCAGGCAGTTTCGGTCTCGCGAAGCCAAGTCGGTCCATTTAACCAGGATGAATTTTTAACAAATTCGATGGGAACCTGACCTCGTGAAAGAGTATCAGCTGGATTGTGTTCGGTACAAACATGTCGCCATTCCGCTGCAGGAACTGTGGCTTGAATTTCGGCAACGCGATTTGCTTCGAATGGCTTTAACGCCTGAGGGGATTTTTGGAGCCAATGAAACACGATGGTGGAGTCGCTCCAGAAAATCGTCCGATCGGATCTAGGGAACCGACTGTCAATGGCTTGCTTGTACAATTGGACCAGCAATTGGGCGCCGCACAATTCAAAACGAGGAATTGTGGTTTCCTTAATAGGGGCCACGCGGGATTTGGAACAGATCAACCTAACGAGAGTGAAATCTAGATTGTTAATTTATCGAGCGTACAAACAGGCACCGTAACCCAATTTGCTGGCGTCGCAGAAATCATGCACTTCAATATAGACGGGATTGTCAACGAAAAGTCTGCGAGATATTCGGAATTCGTGCAGCTGAAGGAGCTGCTCGGTGTAAAGAAACCACCGTAAACATAGGTCCTGAGGGACGGATTCATCCCAATCTACTTTACATTTCCAGCAATTCTGGAGTATAATCTTTGCGGCTAAAACTATGGGTCCGAGCAGTCCCAATGGATCAAAAATGCGAGCAATTCGCGATAAAATAGCGCGTTTAGTGGTCTTTGACGGAGCATCGTCCGCGCCTACAGAATTGCGTTTGAATTTGCGAAGCAACGAGCGAAATTTGTTGAGGGCATTGGAGCGAGAATCACCTAAATTGGGACCTGAATCACGAAAGGGTAGGCGCACCATTCGTTCTTGAACGAAATCCAATCCTGATAGTCTCCGTTGAACCTCGGTAATTCGGACACGGGCAATTTATCCGCGAGCGTTGAGTTTTCTGAACTGAAAGGCGCGCTGGAGGAACTGGTGTTTGGCGCGGGAATAAGAGGAACGCATAACTCGTCCACGGCCGTGTTTAAATGAGATGTTGATCCCTCCCCAAATTCAATGAATTAAGTATTTTAAATTATCAGAAAAACTTAGCTTTGAGGAGTTACTGTCGACTTCTGCACGTGGCAAAATGCACCCGGGCTGCGGCGACGAAACGAAGTTTTATCGAGAAGTTCTATCTTCGTTGTCGAACCTTGTGATCTTGTTTTTCGTTTTGTTGGGAGAAAGAGAATTAAATAAAAAACACTCGATTTTTGGGCCAATAGTGATATTACTCTTTATTGGCCTTGGGGAAAGCCTAGCGGCATAAAACCCCGTGAAACACAAACATAAACACAGAACAATAAGAAATTTATACACCGATAATCAGTGTTAGGCAATAAGTAACACACGCGTGCCCAATAGGCGAACGCGACCGGAGTTCGGATTTTGTGACTCGAGATCAGGTATACTGATTGAGTCTGGCTCGAAGCCGACAAATTGGCTGAGCTAAAGGCCCGACGATAAGCGCGAGTACGATGACGACAGAAAAAAAAGAAATTGAGTTAATAGACGAGAAGAAAGAAGATTTATAAGCACGCACTGCGATTACGATTTTTGAGAACGTCCTTTTCGTAGCGAGCGTAGGCCGCATCACTTACTCTTTCCGTCTCTGTCTCTCTTTTTCCTATCCTTTATCTGTGATAAGTCAGATCCAGAATGTCCTGTAAGCCAGCCTACGACTAAGCTCATTACTTTTCCTTCCAGCACGATCAGTAATTGCGGCCACTTTTTGGGTACCGCTTCCTCAATAAATTTTTTGGTGTGCGCGTGCCCTTAGCTGTTACTCCACCATTTCCGGTCTTCCTGGTGGGTAACATTCCTGTCTGGATGGCATTGCCAATTCAAAGTTCTTCCCTAAGAAAAACCTATTGGGGATTTTATCTAACTCAGTTCTTTTATTCAAGATTACAGAACTAATAATTTCCGCATCCTCGTATTCGTCCAAACCCATATTGACCTAAGTTTGATTGTTAGGGTGGCCAACCATCAGTTCTATCGGTCACACCTCCTTAAACTAGTCATCATACCTTTTGCATCAATCCAGAGTTTCTGAAGTAGTGCGATGATCATGATCTCTAAATAGTCACGTATCGATTTAGGCTTAAGGGGAGATCGGATCATCGCACCGATAATGGCGTTCGTGTCTGTGTGTGTCATCGGGCGCAGTCTCTTCGCAGTCACTACTGTCGCCATTGCCATCATCGTTGGGGCTCAACGTGACAACTGTCGTCGTCACTGGCTTAGAGACGGGCCGCCGCCTCCTCGTCATCGTCGTTGGGTAGCTCTTGTCGTAGGCTGTGTGGTTTCAGGGCGGTCGCCTTAGCTTGGGTCGGCGGAGTCCCTGTATAAATGTGTATGCACGTGGTTTGCCGGAGATGCTCGTGGAAATAAAGAATGCATATAAACAACGTAATTATTTATTAATAACGACGGTTACGTGTTGTCGCTCGGCGTGGTTGTCCGGTTACGTGCGGAAGTTTTACTCTTCACGATATCTTAAAAATATCGTAGGCTTTAGCAAGATGGCACTTACGCCATCTCTTTTTTTCTAGCCAGACAATACTAAGAAACTAGAATAAAAGACAGCTCACACAGCTTTCTTTATATCTTTTGCAAAATCTCATCTTAACAACTGATTTAACTGTCAGCACGGGGTAAACTAACTACCGACGCTACATTTGTTAGCATTATTTATAAACATACAGATGCAAGTTCTAATTTTTCGGGATCATGGCCTATGCGTTAGCACCCGATACCTCGGCTTACCATGATATGGATATATGAGCGACCAATTTAAAAATATTTACGTGAAATGCGGTTTGCACGAATTATTGCATAATTTCATTTTTCAAGAAAAAAGTTACTTCTCCTTTGGTTTTACATCTTAAAAGAAATGTATATATCCGACCAAAGGGTTTTGATAATATATTCTACAAATAATTTACTACAAAAATGCAAAAAAAATCGTTTTTTTAACCGAGAAATAAGTGACCCCCTCCCTTAAAGCTCGAAATTATTCTATATTCATTCAATACTACAGGTGGTGCAATTTTAATTACACTTTTTCTTATTTAAAAAAAAAGAACCAAGATGGTATGGCACTTCTTATATAAAATGAAATATGCTATTTTTCTTCAAAAGACATTTTTTGACAGATTTTTTTTTTTTTTTTTTGCAATTAGCCTAAATACTTGTATTTGCACATACTTGGTCTTTGAAATATTTTGGTATTTTAAGAGTGATAAAAGGCATGTATTTATCTGTAGAAATGCATGTACATAGGTTTTACGTACATAACAGAGGAACCATATAGTATTTATTAAAAGTCTCCGGTAGGTGGCTAAATATAGTTTTTCATTAACTCATAGATGTATAATGTACTTTAGGCTTATATAAGAAAACAGTATTTCAGGGTATAGTTATCTTACATCGTGAATATTATTTTACTTCTAGATATTGAGATTCATCTTGTGTTATGTTTGAAACTTATTCAGCGAAGACGCGGTAATTTAAAATTGGGCGGTGATTCTTAGTAGCTTTGTTCTAGGTAATCACTGGGTCAATCACTATATTTTATTTCACAAGTGTTAGTTATAATGCAAAAGTAATAAAAAATTTTGCTGTCATCAGTGATGATACAAAATATAATTCCACTCATGCCTTATTAGTAATGGAAAAATCATTTATTTGATGAAAAAACGAATAAAAAAGAAAAAAGTTTTGGATTTTTAAAAATCCAAAATTAATTAGTCTCTTTTCAAAAGTGCATAAATAGTGTAGTTTTGATGATATAAAAAAAGAAACAAAACGTATGCATTTATTTTTTGAGTAGAATAACATAATGAACTTTAAAGTGGTTCGTAGGAATGGGTGCAGTCGCTTGTACAATTTGGGATGGAATCGGTTTTATAGAAATTTAAAGAACAAACAGGCATACAAAATTAATGCAAGTGTTAATAAGTAAAGATCATTACGCCTTTCTTTCTTTATATTTCCGGCTTTAGAAAAAATATGCGCGAGCATCGAGGAGTGCCGTAATAAAAATTTACTTAAAGATGGAAAACTCGATGCATACTTCCAATAATCAATTATGTTTCCAGTCCTAGAAAACAACAGTAATTTTAAATACTGATCAGCTTCAATATCCTTTTCCGATGAAGATGTGAACATTTTCAGTTTTAAAGTCATGATAATCCCAAACACTGTCAGAATTTGTTTTTGTAATGTTATCATTTACAACTCTTTTTTTTTTATTTTTTAGCTAAAGAGAGGAGGGGATACTGTCTGTGATTTCCTTGTGTATGCAAATTAATATAACCACAACAACACTTGGATTTTATAAATGGATTTTCTTATACTATTTGAGATTTTTGCTTGGTAAAATTAGGATGATGGTAGTTACAGCAGGTCGGGAATTAAATAAACGTAGTTGAGTTAAAAAAGAGCTTTATTTGCTGAGTTAGCAATTTTCATACCTTCAACGACTACTTACTTGTATTTATGATTAAATAACTGTAGAGCTGTAGAGTGGCAGAAATTGAGCAGCACTATAAGCAGCTGAGCCTTGTGATGATATGCAGGTGGTGAGCAAAAAGCAGGAGATGTGCAGGTCGAAATTACCAAAACTTGAAGAGAAAATCCAAAACGTCCGTTCCTTCCAAGTGTTTGTTTGAGAGAGAGAGAGAGAGAGAGTGATAGCGAGAACGCCAGCGCCGGGACGCTATCTTTTGGCGCGAAGACACCCGAGCACGCGCGAGCGAGCATGCAGCGCCAGTCGACTCTACAGAGCAACGACGCGCGCATGAGCTCGGTCGATAATCACGGAGGCGTGCGATTCAAATATGCAAATCGCGAACATTCCGCCCGCATCATCAACGCCTTTGATGATTATAAAAAGGAGCGATGAGCAGTTGAATTGCAGCTGACTGGGTCGTAAATCCATCCAGCGTTGAAACGTAAATCTTGAGTTGACAGTTGAGCGATGCAGCAGGGTTGTAAAGCCTCCTGCATGTAGAGTTAAGTGAGTGAGAAAGTGGGTCGTAAAGCCACTTTTTGTTGAGTAGATGGTGAGCCAAATGGGTTGTAAGTCCACTTGATTAGTGATGAGCGTAGCTGGGTCGTAAAGCCAACTACATTTGAGTGGAATCAGCCTTTGGCAGAAGCACTGGCAAAGGAGCAAGCTTTGTGATTGAGCGAGTTATTGTGGATGTTGCAGTTTTGAGAGTCACTACCCTGGTGAGTCCTGTCCAGGATGGAGTTGCATAACTGAATGAACTTCCAGGATGTTCCTTGATCTGCGTATTTTAGAGGGGGGCTAATATAACAGAGGTGTTTCCTATATAATAAGAAACACTTCCGTCACAATAGAAACTTGTTTTTCAGTTTATTCTTCTACTTAGTTAACTTACAAGGAGAGTCTCACTTGTTCGGGTCACAGATTGACTTGAACTTGTGAGAATCTCATCGATGACTTATATTAATATACTACTTACAGCCATCTAGTCTAATACTCAATAGTTCCAGCGTACATTGAGATTTTATTTTCAACGATGCACTAGTTCTAGTAGCTGCAGTAACTACAATAATAAAAATTCTTTCCACCTAAAATCATACAATAACAAATATTATATAGTGTTCTGCATAGAAAATACATTTTTCAAACAACTTAATATAATAAAAAACTACAAAATGATCATAAATTAATAAATGTAAGCAATTTTATTTTTTTTTATTAGTACTACTTACCAAGTTCTAATGTGCATATACAATCTCATTAGTTATATAAATGATTTTTAGTTGCTGGATTGCGTTATTCTTGACGCCTAAAAATATAAACAAATAATATATTTTTTTATTTAAAAAAATATTTTATATTAACCTATAAATTAAATAATGTGTACGTATCTGATTTAATAATGCTAGTTTGATATAGCAGCTTTAATGATGCAGGTCGCTGTAACTGAAGATTGTAAGTCAGACACAACAGCTGAAAAACTTAAGAATTCATATTAATGTTTAATTAATTATTTACTATAGTAGGTAAATATAGAATCAAATTTAAACTTTAAACACTTTACTTTAAACAAATTTCCGTAAGAAAACTATATGATCGTAGACTTTTCGATCACGTCCTCTTGTGAGAAACTTTTGAGTAAGAAGATGTAAATTTACCGAACCATTTGTAAAATAATAAAGTCAGCTCATACATGAGGACGCCATGGTCTGCAGCAGCTAACCTCTCTCTGCAGGCGTCCGACGCTTAAATTGTGATTAATGTTTATAACAATTTATAAGCAGTTAACCGTTTAATTTTTGCTGTTCAGTTGGAAATATAAAATTGGCAACGCCGACTGAAATAAGTGAAATCTAAAATATATCATGCCAATACAGATGGACTGTGGATGTCTAATACGTCGCCACCCTTAAATGGTAATGGTATAGAGCAATTTGATTATTTTCTATTTAATACAAAGTTATGTATCAAAATTAATCTTGAAATTTAACCAATACTCAAATACTTAAGTATTTGAGGTATTTGAGGTACTCGAAGTATCTAGATTGGTTAAATTTCAACATTAATTTTGATACATCACTTTGTATTAAATAGAAAATAATTAAATTGCTCTATACCATGTAACAGGGTTGCCTATTACCGATTATCTCGCGGAGGAGACCTTCCTCCGCAAGATTGGTGCAATGGGGCACGTGCGAGTGCCCCTCGAGGTCCTTACCTCGGGGTGCGTTCGAGCACCCGACGGCGAACACACGTCGCCGCGGCCCGTGTACAATGCGAGAGTACGCCTGTACTCCCGCTTTTCGTACTCGGGTGCTGATGCGCGAACGCACTCCTTGCGTTCGCGTGGCCGTCGTCCTCCTCGACGACAGCTGATGCCGGCCGCTCAGCTCTACGACAGAGTGGCGGTAGCGGGAGATTACGGATGTGAAGGGTTTACCGAGTAGTCCCGCGGACTACTTCTCGGCCGCGCCGAGAATTCGCCGGTCGATCGCGTGGTCTGCGATCGGCAATGTTTACGCGGAGCATGACTTTGCTCCACGTAAACAAACGCAACGTTCGAGAGCAGGCCGCCCGCCTGCTCTGTGTGTACGCACAAGTACACACGCACACGATGGAACGGGTCGCTTACCCGTTCCGCGCGATGTCCCGCGAACACGACCTCGAGCCCGTGCTCGAGGTACCGACGTTGCACCACGCGGCGGCTCGTATCCAAGAGCCGGGACTCTCACCGCAGGAGAGTCCGCGTCCGCGAACTAAGGAGAGAGAGAGAAGCGGTGAACTGGGGACGGCTCTCCACGTTTGCTTAACGAAATTCGACGCCAGGGAGTCAAGGCGCTCCTTGACTCCTCGCCAGTACGCGCCCGCACTTTACAACGTTAGTCGGGCGGTACTTACGGTATCGCAGCTTTTTCGCCGATTTCGGAATTTCGCTCGCGCACGCGTCCAGTCGTCGCCGACGGCTCGAGAGAATCTCTCGAGCTTCTAACATGGCCGCCGCTCCCACGCGCCACGGTCTAATTCCCCCTCTCGCCGCGAATGCTCGCGACGGCGCGCAGGTACACGAGAGTACCTCGCGTCACAACCATTACTATTTAAAGGTGGCGACGTATTAGACATCCACAGTCCAACTGGATTCATAATAATTCTTTTTGTAGTATTTGTTAACTTACTATCATAAAATGATTTATCACAAAATCTTTGTAATCTGTATCCCCTTCTAATTAGTTGTAAGTATAATCTTTACTCATCTAAAGTACAGTTTGAATTTTCAGAATTAATTAACACTTCATAAACTTGCTCAATCGAAAGAGGCACTCGATTCCAATGATGTTCTAAATGGTCTTCATAGTCAAGATTTTCCCACTTCTGACCAGATCTTTTCGTGACTCTGGCTTTTTGAATACCAGGTAGCCATTCAGCTATTGCCAATTGTCCCGCTTGATCAACTCTTTCCATTGCTATAACTTTTTTTCAATTTTTCAAACCATTCTCCAATTGCATATCTTGTAGCCATAATCCACTTGGTTCGAAATATTTTTTCCTTTTTTTGCGAAGTATAAGCTCCGACTGCTGCAAATTTTCCTATACCATGCTTCCTATTCCTTTAATTTGTATCAGTTGATTGACACGGGAAAATTTTTATATAAATTTAAAAAAAACACTTAAATTTAAAGGTTTAACATTAAGAGTTTCTCTGCATTAAACAGCGTTTTTATAAGTAGTTTGTAATTATCTATGATGAAATTAATAATAACAATTCTTTTAGAGCCACGTGAAATTCTTAAATAAATAAATTTAAACTCGAATAAAATATTAGATTATTGCACATTTTCAGATCTGACAACTGAGGTTATTTAGAATTAGTGTTCTAATGCAAGAACGTATAAAGATGTGAATAATTACCTTAAAAAGCCATTTGGCTTATAGAATCGCCTTCCTCGTTCATCTTTTTTAACACTTCATTTTTTTACGTAATAAAAATTATCAAGATATTTGTATCGAAAATAAAATGCGAATTAAATAAAATATCGTGTATTGTGCGCGCACAGCACAGACGCAGCTTTCATCAGTTCAGCTTCTGTTCTGAACGTCGATTTGACTTTTGAGTCTGTCTGAACTCTGAAGACATGCGGCGGCAGATGTGCATGATATATTTTAGATTTCACTTATTTCAGTCGGCGTTGCCAATTTTATATTTCCAACTGAACAGCAAAAATTAAACGGTTAACTGCTTATAAATTGTTATAAACATTAATCACAATTTAAGCGTCGGACGCCTGCAGAGAGAGGTTAGCTGCTGCAGACCATGGCGTCCTCATGTATGAGCTGACTTTATTATTTTACAAATGGTTCGGTAAATTTACATCTTCTTACTCAAAAGTTTCTCACAAGAGGACGTGATCGAAAAGTCTACGATCATATTGTTTTCTTACGGAAATTTGTTTAAAGTAAAGTGTTTAAAGTTTAAATTTGATTCTATATTTACCTACTATAGTAAATAATTAATTAAACATTAATATGAATTCTTAAGTTTTCAGCTGTTGTGTCTGACTTACAATCTTCAGTTACAACGACCTGCATCATTAAAGCTGCTATATCAAACTAGCATTATTATATCAGATACGTACACATTATTTAATTTATAAGTTAATATAAAATATTTTTTTAAATAAAAAAATATATTCTTTGTTTATATTTTTAGGCGTCAAGAATAACGCAATCCAGCAACTAAAAATCATTTATATAACTAATGAGATTGTATATGCACATTAGAACTTGGTAAGTAGTACTAATAAAAAAAAATAAAATTGCTTACATTTATTAATTTATGATCATTTTGTAGTTTTTTATTATATTAAGTTGTTTGAAAAATGTATTTTCTATGCAGAACACTATATAATATTTGTTATTGTATGATTTTAGGTGGAAAGAATTTTTATTATTGTAGTTACTGCAGCTACTAGAACTAGTGCATCGTTGAAAATAAAATCTCAATGTACGCTGGAACTATTGAGTATTAGTCTAGATGGCTGTAAGTAGTATATTAATATAAGTCATCGATGAGATTCTCACAAGTTCAAGTCAATCTGTGACCCGAACAAGTGAGACTCTCCTTGTAAGTTAACTAAGTAGAAGAATAAACTGAAAAACAAGTTTCTATTGTGACGGAAGTGTTTCTCATTATATAGGAAACACCTCTGTTATATTAGCCCCCCTCTAAAATACGCAGATTTGTAGTTTAATAAAAGCAAGAAAAAAACTAACTACATATACTCAAAAAAAAGTGTATACAAAAGCAAACACTTTTGTTTTTGGTGGAGTTCGCCCGATTCTGAAAACCTAATGCGCCCACAGCTCCACGCGACTGTTCTAAATGGCCGACTGTCTTTAGGGACTCGTACTTCCAGCTTGAATGGTATCTGCACCATTCGGGTCGGACGTAGCTCCCTTGATGTTGCTGTTGTTGGTGCTGGCGTATCAGTGTAGGTGGTGTTGGTGTTGCTGGTGCCGGTGTTGTCAGTGGTTGGGTCACCCTGGTGACCTTTTCTGCCTCTCCGTGCTGCTGCCGCTTGCCATTTCTCTACCAGTCATTTCTTTGAAATCGGTGGTAATTCCAGCCGATCGGCCAACCGATTTCTTGATATCGGTGTCGGGATGAATGGTGGCGCGTCTACAATTAGAGTCCCTGTTGGTTCATAGGGCTCCTTCTCCAGCTCCTCCTGAGGCGGGGAACCTTCGTCGGCGAGCTACCTCTCAAACTTTTCGAGAAATTCCTGCGCCATTTCTCTGGACTAGAATGCATTTTTCGGGAATCGGTCGATCTATTTATTTACTTAGGCGATTCGATTACCCTGTCGGTCGATTTTAGAAATATTTATTTTCGTATATACATAGTGCATTGACCCACCAATTTTACTCGTTCGATATTACAAACGGTTTCAAATCTTTGATATGTATATGACAAATTATTGCGCCTTCTTTGGTTTTTAAATCGAAAGTAACAAGACTGATTATTTTATAGATTACAAATGGGCCAATAAATTTTTCGCATAATTTAGAGTTAATATTCTGAGCTTTATCCGATAAAACACATTTTTTTTATGATAGAATCGTTTATTTTTTGTTTCCATTCTTTCCTTCTGTGGTTATAATATTTTCTTGCCTTTGGAACATTTTTGCGGTATTAACTCTTACTAATTGCAAAGCTTCTTGCAAGTTAATTATTTTCTCAACGGAATTTGTTACTCCTCCTCTTACTTCTTGTTCAATCGTTCCGGCCACTATGAGCGATATTGAATGGAAATACAATTTCTGAAATGTGCGCGTCCCAAATTTTTTGAAATCTAGCAATGTACTGCTTAATCATTATTTTTACATTGCGATTAGCCCTTTCTACTGCATGACATTGCGTTGAATACGGCGGCGTTAGTCTATGCTGTATTCCTGCATTACAAATACATATTTTACATTGTGCTCCATCTTCAATTTCGTTATAGTCTAAGTGTGGACAATTTCTTTAAAAAATATTCCGCCTTTTCTATTCCCACTTATTCTTGATTTGTAACAGGTTTTGCAATGGCGTTGTTATCATGGCCACGTTGAGAATAAATCATTTGTACCATGATATCATAACAAAAAACCGTTTTAATTCTTTTATGTTTGAGGGTGATGGTATTTTTTGAATTACAGTGACTTATCCGGGTCGGTGTGTATTCTAAATTCATTTACAAGATGCAGGAGATATTTTAACTCTCTTCGGACAAAATTGCATTTTTTTCAATTTGGTCTGAGATTTGCTTTTTTTAGTCTATTGAAGACCATTTCAAGCCATTTCATGTGTTCTTCAAATGTCTTTGAGATAATAATAATAATAACAACGTCCAAATACACAAAAACATTTTCTGTCATTTCTGGTGTAATCACTATATCCATAAGACATTTGAATGTTGCACCAGCTGAATGTAAACCAAATGGAGAGTAGAATTGTAGTAGTAGAAACACTAGAATTGCATTCATAAATGGCAATGGGTATTGTTAAAAGAAATAAAAAGAAAAGAAATAAAGTCGTCGTAAAAAGAAATAAGTATAGAATAATAACAAGTAAAAAAGTGAGAGAAATAACAATGAGAAAAATAAGTACAGAATATTAAAAAGCGGATAAACGAATAAAAGTAATAAACTAGACTCTTTTTACGACATACCAAAATTCCTGTGTGCACCTCCAAGGAAGTGTAAAATGAAATAAGAATACAAATTAAGGCAATAACAGAGATGAGGTAGGTCAAGCAATAAGACGTCGATATAGTAAAGAAGAATTAAGACAGTTTGTAAACGGATGCAGATAAATCTTCAAAGCAGAACATGGGAACGCACAGAGCACACCCGCTAGTAGAAGGGGGAAGGTTTTTCCAGACACCTGTGGGCGTGGCCGTCTGGAGGTCTTATCAGTGCTGGGGCTAGGTGAGGTGGGTGGTGGGTGGTGGGTGGTAATGTTAATAATAAGTTATTAACAAATATTGCAACCAAATTTTTTTTTTTCGAATATTTGACGTGTGGCGTGTAGATGGGGAGGAAGTGGGAGGTGGGAGGTAGGTGGTGGGTGGTGGGTGGTATTGTTAATAACAATTATTAACAAATTTAACAACAAATTTTTTTTTTTCGAATATTTGACGCGAGACGCGTAGATGGGGAGGAAGTGGGAGGTGGGTGGTAGGTGGTGGGTGGTGGGTGGTATTGTTAATAACGATTATTAACAAATATAGCAACAATTTTTTTCGAATATTCGACGCGAGGCGAGTAGATGGGGAGGAAGTGGGAGGTGGGAGGTAGGAGGTGGGAGGTGGAAGGTGGGTGGTGGGTGGTGGGTGGTGGTGGTTGCGGCGGCCGGGGCCCCCGCGTACGCGGGGCCCGTGGCGTGTGTAGGGAGCCCGCGCGTACGCGTGGGCGCCGCGCACGCGGTGCCCCTTCCGGCGCTCCCCGCGCCACCAAGCTGGAGCGTCTAGCCAGGCTTGCACCGCGCACGTGGTCCCCCGCTCGGCGCTCCCCGCGCCACCGAGCTAGGGCCGCCTAGCCAGGGCCTGCACCGCGCACGTGGTCCCCCTTCCGGCGCTCCCCGCGCCACCAAGCTGGAGCGTCTAGCCAGGCTTGCACCGCGCACGTGGTCCCCCGCTCGGCGCTCCCCGCGCCACCGAGCTAGGGCCGCCTAGCCAGGGCCTGCACCGCGCACGTGGTCCCCCGCTCGGCGCTCCCCGCGCCACCAAGCAGGGGCGTCTAGCCAGGCTTGCACCGCGCACGTGGTCCCTCTCTCGGCGCTCCCCGCGCCACCAAGCTATGGCGGCTGCCTAGCCAGGGCCTACACAATGCAAGCGGTCCCCTCCCCTGCGCTCCCTGCGCCACCGAGCTAGGGCCACCTAGCCAAAGCCTGCTCCGCGCACCCGCCACCCCCTCCTCCCCGCGCTCCCCCCGCGCTCACCGCGCCGCGCGCCCGGCTCTCCCTCCTCCCCGCGCGCGCCGCGCCGCGCACGCGGTCCCCTCCCCCGCGCTCTCCGCGCCGCGCACGCGGCCCCCTCTCCTACGCCCCCGCGCCACCGAGCTAGGGCCCCGCACGTGGTCCCTCTCCTCTCCCCCCGCGTCTACAATTAAGAGAGCGCGAGGGGGGTCGGGCTAGCAATGTCACGAGCGCGTGTGCTACAGGTGCACCCAATGAAAATCTTTAAATGGACCTCATCATCTTTTTCCCTTGGTATTGCTCAATGCTGCAATTTTTAAATTTTAAACAGGCTTTGACAAGTGCTAGAAATTTTTTTACTTTTTAATTCAAATGTTAACGTCTTTTTCAAGATTTCAGGTAAGCAAAACGTTAGAGCATATGCAGGTAAAATATAAAGAAAAACTATTTTGCCCAGGTGATAGTACCGAGCTAGCTCGTACCGCTGCAGGTTGCAGTGCAGGTGAAATTTTCATCTAGGTGTACAGCTGTCGAAAAGCAAAGATTTCGCCTTATCCCAAAAGCAACGGAAAAATTAGCCGGCGGTGGTAGTGGTTCGTTAGAACACTTGTATCACTCGAGGAAAACCCTCATTCTGAAAAAATCTCGCCGAGTGTATAGTTCTTGTTGCTCCGTGTGATTTTTTCTCCGTGATTTTTTTAATTAGCTAAATTTTAATTAGCTAAATTTCCAATCCTTTTTTATCGCCTCGTTTACTCGTTGAGTTGCGATTTGTGCCAGGGTGCTTTTGTGGTTTTCCTGTGTTGTCAGTGTTTAGTTTGTGTTCACCGAAAGAATAGCTATGGATGCGCAACAAAAAAAATTGTTCATCGCCGTTCTGCGCTCTTGCGCTGTATATTTGCGCGACGAGAACCGTTGGGCGGCGGTACGTTTCAACGACCAATTTTTGAAGAGAATTGGAAATACGACAGATGAAGAGCTTGTGATCGAGTTCACATCTATGGTGGAACAAACTAGTTGCGCGGAAATCGCGCACTTGTACGATATCGGGTTGCAGCTCTCGAGAGCTGGTGTTTTGATCGCTGGTGATATCGTCGCGGCGAGAGGCGATGTGGAAGAACCCACTGTAAAGCCGTTGATGGAGGCTTTTAAATCAATTTGTAAGTATTTTAATTTTTCTTATATTAAATTTTATATTTTTCTTTATTATAAAATTTGAATTTTTTACTTTTCTTTTAAATTTGAATTTTTTACTTTTCTATTAAATTTTAATTTTTCTTTTCTATTTAATTTTAATTTTTTTTCATATTAAATTTTAATTTTTTCTTATATTAAATTCTAATTTTTTTACTTTCTTTTAAAATTTTATATTTTTTCTTTATTATAAAATTTGAATTTTTACTTTTTTATTAAATTTTAATTTTTTTTTTAATTTTAATTTTTTTCATATTAAATTTTAAATTTTTCTTATATTAAATTCTAATTTTTTACTTTTCTTTTAAAATTTTATATTTTTTCTTTATTATAAAATTTGCATTTTTTACTTGTTTATTAAATTTTAATTTTTTTTTCATATTTAATTTTAATTTTTTCTTATATTAAATTCTAATTTTTTTTACTTTTCTTTTAAAATTTTATATTTTTTCTTTATTATGAAAATTTAATTTTTTTCCTTTTCTATTTAATTTTGTTTTCTATTAAATTCTAATTTTTTACTTTTCTATTACATTCTAATTTTTCTTTTAGCGCAAGAGTTGTTTAGAAACGACCCTGCAAGCGGACCTCAGTGGCTAGAGTGCCAGGACGACCCCGCAGCGGCAAGAGAATACCTGCGCCAGATCGCAATATTAAACAACGTTCTTGCGATTTCGCAAAGTAACCGCGACGAACTGGGCGAGATACTGCGAGAATCCAGCGAGGCATTGGATACCGTGCAGCGGCCCCACACCAACGACGGAGTCTCCACCAACGATAGAGCCCACACAGACGACGACAGGACCCACACAGACGACGACGGGGTTGCGGGGGGTCCCGACCGATGCAGCCTGCGTCAGCCGAGACTACACCCCTACGCAGCCAACACCGAGCGGCGGGAAGAACCGGCCATCGAAAGCGGATCATCGGTCTTCAATTGTCGGCCTTCAACCTCTTCTGCGGCCGGGGTGGCAGCGGTGGCTTCGACCTCCTCTGCGGGCGGGGTGGCAGCGGTGGCTTCGACCTCTTCTGCGGACGGGGTAGCACCAGCGGTTCCTGAGCAGACCGGCGGGGCCCTTGCGACCGAGGAGGGACCAGTAGCTACCTGCTTGACCGTTGAAGGTAAAGTAATCTTTATAAGTGATACGAGTAAATATAATAGAGTTTTTCGCACCGTAGAACGTATTATAAAATTAAAGTTTTCAAGTCCGTCGGATGACTCTGACCCCGTCGCATGGATAGAGTCTGGGATGGATGAGATAGCTAAAAAAATTATTACCAACTACGAGAATAAAATTATAGGTGTTAGGATAGATTCCGACGGTTTTGAGAAAGGTGCGGCCTGGTTGGCTTTCCGTCCGGCCCAGCAACTTACGCACAAAAGTTTATGGGGTTTATTTGAAAAAGTCGCACAGAGCAACACTGATTTTCAAATGGACAACAGCTTTACAATCAGTGTTTCGTGCGTAGACCCACCGGTGGGTAAGGGAGGAGAAGGAGTCCGCGAAATCCTTGACAAACACGGGGTTTTAAATTTAAAAAATGGAGACAATTTGTGTTTGCCGCGCGCCATCGTTTGCGGTCTCGTTCACGCGAAAAAAACGGCGACAAACGCGTGGAGAAAATCGTGGCGCGATATCCTAAAACCCAGCACACAAACCGCGAGTGCAAAAGAATTATTAAAAAACGCACGCGTTGCTTTGACCGATGACGAGGGTTGCGGGTTACCCGAACTTAACACGTTTCAAAACTATTTAGCGCGCGAAAAAAATATCACTCTCCGTGTTTTTATTTACGAGAGTTTCGGTACGGGTGCACCACTTTTATTTGACGGCACCGTTGAATATCCGGGCGAAAATTACAAAACAGTAAATTTAATGTATTATAGTCAGGCTCAACATTTTAATTTAATTACAAACTTACTCGCGGTCAAAGCAAACGCTTACTTCTGTGATTCTTGCAATACGTGTTATCGACAGCCACTAAAACACGTGTGCAAAAACGTGTGCGGAAGATGTAACGCCGTCCCCAATTGCGAGTCGCTGCCGCTGGACGGAGAGCGCTCGTGCACTGACTGCCGGCGCATCTTTCTCAACTCCGATTGTTTCGCGAATCATAAAAAAATCGGTAGCTATTCTCGTAGGCGTAGTTGGAAGAATGCGACACGTTCGATATGCGACACGGTAAAAATATGCTCCGATTGCAACAAGTTGTACGACTTAAATAAAAAGAAGCACGAATGCGGGGTAATTTTTTGTAAACTGTGTAGGTCTAGGCATGATGTAAACAGTCTGTGCTACATTATGCCTATTGAAAATAAACAACCGCGCAATATTAACGAGCATCCGGAAACTTGTTTCGTTTTTTATGATTTTGAGACGCAACTGCGCGTTACTGACACCGAGGACTTTTGCGTGCCTAATTTGTGTGTTGCACAAATTTGCTGCGAAGTGTGTGCTGCCGACAACACCATGACGAATATCTGTTCGCATTGTGGTGTTCGACAGCACATTTACAAGGGTCGCAGTTGCGTCGAAGATTTTATTAATTTTGTAGTGCGTGAGAAAAAATCAGCGGGCAATAGAAAAGATAACTATTTTTCTTCTTTTGTGTGCATCGCGCACAACGCTCGTGCGTTCGATGCACAATTTATTTTAAACACCATAGTCAAAACGCGAAAAGAATTGACACCCTCGATTATTTTGAACGGACAAAAAATTATTAAAATTCAAATCGGGATAACCAAATTTATAGACAGTTTGAGTTATCTACCGATGAAACTAGCAAATTTTGAAAAAACCTTTGACTTGCCCCCCGGCAATAAAAAAGGTTTTTTCCCGCATCTTTTTAATACGCCGGAAAATGAAAATTATATTGGTGTTTTTCCGGATGCTCGGTATTATGCGCCCGATGGTATGAGTGTGGCAGAGCGAGAACAGTTTACAAGGTGGTATAGCGAGACCATAGAGCAAAATACAGTTTTCAACTTCTCAGAGGAGTTGGTTGAATATTGTATTCAAGATGTCTCGATTTTAAGGCAAGCGTGCCTTAAATTTCGAGAGATCTTTTTAAAAGCAGGCAGAGTCGACCCGTTCGTCGAATCTGTAACCATTGCTAGCGCTTGCTCTGTGGTTTTTCGTAAAAATTTTCTGAAGAAAAATATGATAGGTGTTGTACCCGCAGGCGGGTACACACGTGCTGATCCACATTCGCAAAAGGCCATAGAGTGGTTGCTCTGGGAGGAGAAAAAAGCAGGGCGAGAAATAGTACACGCGGCGCGTGGTCGAGAATATACGCTACCCGAGGGTCCTCGCGTCGACGGGTATCTCCCGGCAGGTCCGGGGGAAAAAGGGACAGGTGTACCAATTTCACGGGTGCTTTTTTCACGGCTGTCCGCGATGCTTTGATAATAATAGAGACGAACCGCGCGTAAATAATACAAGTTTTAATGCTCGCTACGAAAACACGTTAGCGATGAATAAAAAAATAATATCTTACGGATACGCGTTTGTTGAGATGTGGGAGTGTGATTTCGAGCGCGATATCGGACTAGATACAGATTTTATAAGTTTTATTAAAAATAATCCGCTGGCGGATAATATAATTTTGAACCCGCGAGATGCATTTTTTGGTGGGCGAACGGGGAATATTGTAACAAATTACGAAGTGCGCGCCGGTGAAAAAATTAAATACCTGGATGTTTGCTCTTTGTATCCTTTTATATGCAAGACGGGCAAATTTCCAGTTGGACATCCCAAAATTTTCATAGGCGCGCAGTGTAAGCAATTAGCGGGGGAAAAATATGAACGTTTCTCCGAGAATGTCGAAGGCCTGGTTAAATGTCGAGTTCTACCCCCGCGCGATTTATTCCACCCTGTTCTCCCGATAAAAATGCATAATCGTCTTCTTTTTTCTTTGTGTAGAAGTTGCACCGAAATTTTAAATAGTGAAGAGTGCAATCATGATAATGTTAAAGATCGAATTTTTTCGGGTACGTGGGTCTCGGACGAACTGAAAAAAGCACTCGAGATGGGGTACGCGTTGGTTAGTATTGATGTTATTTGGCAGTACGAGACCTGTCAGTATGATAAAACTAGTCGAAGCGGGGGACTTTTCGATGCGTATATAGATACGTTTTTAAAAATAAAACAGGAATCGAGCGGGTGGCCGTCAAATGTCAAAAGCGAAGACGAAAAAGAAAATTATTTGCGTGATTATTTCGAAAAAGAAGGAATCGCGCTTGAGCGAGAAAATATTGCAAAAAACGCTGGTTTACGGTCGGTTGCAAAATTATGTTTGAATTCATTTTGGGGCAAATTTGGGCAACGTGACAATCTGCCTCGCACGGAGATTGTTCGTAACCACGAGCAATTACTAAATATTTTAACAGACGTCGAGAAAGAAGTCTGTAGTCTTGTTACAGCCGATGAAGACACAATGTACGTTGCCTGGAAATTTATAAAAGAGTCTTGCTCTAGTGCGCCGTCGACCAGCGTTACAATCGCAGCGTACACCACCGCTCAAGCGCGATTAAAACTTTACGGATATTTGCAACAGCTTCGAGATCGTGTTTTATATTACGATACCGATTCGGTGATCTACGTTTCTAGAAATAACGATTACGATCCGCCCACGGGGCCTTTTTTAGGTGACTTGACGGATGAGCTTGAATGCTACGGTCAAGGCGCCTACATTCAAAAATTCGTTTCTGGGGGCCCTAAATTTTATGCTTACAGGTGTACTCCCGATAAAAGGAATTCGTTGCAACTATAAAAATTCATTAAAAATAAATTTTGATTCTATCGAGCAGTTAATAAAAAAGTATAACGACGGTGAAGAAGCAGAAATAAAAGTTTCAAATCTAAATTTTCAAAGAACCGCGTTACATGATGTTTTTATTCGGGAGGAGGAAAAAACGTGTAAAGTTGTTTTAAAGAAACGTAGATTCATCGGAGAGGGTGAATCTTATCCGTTCGGTTTTAAAAAGAGAAGAACGTAATAATTTTCTTTTTGCAGATGCCCGCTCGGACTATGTAAAAGCAACACAGTATCTGCTCGACCGCCCGTGCACGGTGCCCACCTGCGATTTTTATCCGGAGTATAAGAAATCGTTAGGAGGGCGATCGTGGTACGCAATTATTAGGGATTTATTGTGGACCAAGAGATACTACCCCTCTAAATATTATGAAACCCTCGAAACTGTGAATAGGGTAAAATATTCTGCACGCTGCCGATTCTCCGTCAGTATGTATGGACGCTTTAGATCCAGCGCCGGATCCGCCAATAACCCTGAAAGTTGGGTACACCGAAAAAAATATTTGTTTAATGTATTCGTTTCGACGATCATTAATATGATCGAAGAAAATGATATTATAAATATTGATTTCGGAGTACACAAATTTCGCGACATTCGTGACCGGACCGATGCTGTAAAAGCAGAATTAATTCTATTTTGCCCTACACATCATAGGCGTCTATACCGTAGATCGCGCAGAACTGTTGTAATGCCTCTAACAGGATTATTTTCGATGTGTAATCCGCTCGAAAATTACGAGCCAACTAGAATTAGACCGATTGAATTAGACGATTAAGATCGACATGTATTTTTAGAATTAAGTAAAAACAATGTATTTAGAATTAAGTGAAAACAATGTATTTAGAATTAAGTAAAAGCGATGTATTTAGAATTAAGTAAAATCATTTTGTAATAAATTTGTAATAATTATGTAAGATAAGGTATTTGTAAATAAATAAATAGAAAAAATAAATTAAGCTAATACTTTTTTATTTAACAATAAAAACTTCGCCCATCTTCCATCCCCCACATAGATACTTGCAGGTATGTTTAAATACAAATTAGAAGTAAGGAGTGTCAGTCGGCCAGATGGGGTGCAAAAGACCCTCGATATCTGCGACTGCTGTATCAAAGGCGCAGAGAGCTGTGTTTATATGTATATTATATCCACTTTCACAGGTTGCTGACAGAGACACGTAGAAACTGTTGGGCAAGATGCCTTTTTGATCAAAATAGACATGCAAAGGCCGACCGTTGATCAAATTTTTTACCAAGCTACACGCTCTCAAACTCCATCTGCGAGCATCGGGTGATTTCGGTACAATTCCACTCAAACCGCACAAGAACGCTCTCGGTGGGAGACTCGAAAATTTCAATGCTAGATCGTAGATGCCCTGTTTTCTCCAAAGCAGGTGTAAGTATGTGGATTGCGCCTGTGTCAATATTTCTACACTCATGAGGGTTTACGCCCGTAACGCAGCGAACCCATTTGCCTGCAACTTTTATAGCTACGCTCATTTTCGACTGAAAAAGAAAAAAAGTTATTTTAAATATCGGTGTAGCTATTTATTAAAAAAACGTAAAAAAAAGTTATACTTACTCTCAAGTATTGTCTTTTCAATTTATTCAGAGGTGCATTTTCCGGGGTCTCCCTGTTTAATTTGCAGCAACACAGAAAAACGGAAACATCGTCGTAATACTCGCGCATTTCAGCCTCTAAATTTTTGTAGAACTTGTCCTCGTCGAGTAATTGTATGTAAAAAGAGGAAGGAGTCGAAAAACTGGAGATGCGAACGTTTTTTACTTCGTACAACAAATTTTCGGAATCGCGATTTCTTATATTATACAGCGGTACACTCATTTTGAAAAAAATAGACAATGATTTCTACGTTATTAACCGGAGGGACTCCTCCAAAGACCCGAAAACGTCGGTATGCGACCGTACAGTAGTCACAGCGGGGAAGTATCTGTGGGCGTAGGGAGGAATTAGATTCGTCGTTGTCTCATGCCCTCGCACGCGTGTTTTACCATTCCCCCCTCTCAAACTACCGACTCCGGGGCCCCCTGCCAACCGACAAAGGCAGCTTATCGCTCTGCTCTTCTTTTTTACATACAACCTCCCGTTACGCGTGTTGTTAGTACTAATCAGGCACTCAGCATGGATATGTCGTGGAAACACCCGTGGACAAGCATGATTTGCGGACCTACTGGTTGCGGAAAAACAGTTTTTGTAAAGAGATTTTTAAATTTTCTCGATAAAATGGCCGACGTCAAGTTTGATAAAATTTTATTTTATTACGCAGAGTGGCAGGATGGTTATAGAAGTGAAAATTTTTTGAGCAATGGCCAACGTGTAGATTTTCGCGAGGGTCTCCCGAGACCTGAAGACTATTCAAACGAACCTCATCTAAAAAAACTTATAATTATTGACGATTTAATGCGTGAATCGTCGAATCATGTAGTTGTAGATCTTTTTACAAAAGGCAGTCATCACAAAAATATAAGCGTTATGTTTATCACGCAAAATATTTTTCATAAAGGTACGCACTCTCGAGATATAAGTCTAAATTCTTCGTACATTGTGTTGTTTAAAAATCCGCGAGACAGAGCGCAGATTCAACATTTAGCTCGCCAAGTATCTCCCGAAGATCCAAGATTTTTACAGGAGGCATATCAAGACGCCACTGCAAAGGGACATGGCTACCTACTGATTGACTGCAAACAAACAACTCTCGATGAGTTTCGTTTTAGAACCTGCATATTCCCTGACGACGAGTGTCAGTACGTGTATATTCCAAAATACACACACAGCGCCCACGTGCATGCTCTATAGTTGCAGCATTTAAAAACGACACTCACTGCCGATTCGAATCAGTTTTTCGTACGCTATGGCGGGGGGTGCACGTCGAAAAGACCGTCCTCTCGGTAAAGCACACAGTATTCCTTTCGACAAAAAATACGCGAGTCTATTGAACGCACTTAGACATTCTAATAAAGATCAACGACTCGCACTCTTGAAAGCAGCCGATCAAAAATTGATAAAGTATATTTGTGAGTGTGCGTTAAACGTATTGCAAGGAGTAGTATCGTTAAAAAATTGTGAAAAAAATAAATTAAAAAAACATAAACATATCTTACGACAATTAGCAGCAAAATCTAAAAAAAGATCGTGGAAAAATAAAAAACGCATCATCGTGCAAAAGGGAGGAAGTTTCTTACCTTTCTTGCTAACACCAATTTTGGACGGTATTCTAAAACTCTTTGTTTAACCAGAGAGAGTGAGAGAGGTAGAGAAATATGGAAAGAGCCCGAAAAATGGTTCTAGTCCCAAAAGAGCAGTTTGAGAGATTGCAGCCATGCGCCGGACCCAACACGGTACCTGGGCCAGTGGCCACCGAAGGGACGAATGGTTTACGATCGACCCAAACGATCGGTGATAATCTATCTCGTTTGGATGACTCTATGAAACAAATCCTCGACTCGACAGTCTACCCAAATGATCAAGAAAAGTTAAAAGATTATTTGCAGGCGTTGAGACGTTACTTATTTTTTATCGAAGAAAAACGGATGCCTCCGTCGAGCAGTGAGAGCTACACACACGAGGAAAATGCAAATTTCGACGATCCTATAGTTTCCTCCGTTCCCAAAGTATATCAGAAAAAAATCAAGCTATTACTGGATCATTTAAAATCTCACAAAGATGTGGTCAAGTGGGACTCTCGAGGTACAGTTTACATCAACGGCGAGGAAATAAAAAACTCGAATATCGTAGATTTAATGAACGATGTTGCGAGAAATCGTAAAAATATAAAGCCTCCTGGGCGAAGAGAATTTTCTAAAATACTTCGGACAATCGCTACTCCCCACGAGTACGTAGGCAACCCCGAAATTTGGCAGCTCGCGAGCGCTCCGACGCCAATGAGAAAAAATAAAAATTATACCGACGAGGAAGAAGAAGAGCAGAGTGATTTTTTTTTTAATAATAGCGATAACGAAACGTTATTGCCAAAATCGAAAGGTAAAAATAAAAATAGGAGCAGGAACAGCTCGCAGTCCTTTGCTGCATCGACGCCTGTGGCTAAAAAGAAAAAAGGTGAAAAGCTTTGGATAAAATTTTAAAGTTATGGATAAATTATTGGAGAAGCAGTATTTTACCCCGGAACACGAGGTAGGGTTTTCGGGGGCCAGTAATCTGATTCGAGTGAATAAAAATAAAATTTCTTGCGAGAGCATCAACGAGTGGTTATCACGGCACGACGCGTACACGCTGCACAAAGCGATACGTCGAAAATTTCCGAGACTGTATTACGATGTCGATGCCATTGACCAAGTGTGGGAGGCCGATCTCATTCAATTGTCGTCTTTAAAAAATTACAACGACGGTGTGTCGTACATACTGGTAGTCATCGATGTTTTAAGCAAGTTTGCGTGGGTCGAGCCTCTGCAAGATAAAACCTCTCAAGCAGTCACTGCTGCTTTCAAAAAAATACTCTCAAAAAATAAATATCGTTTCCCGTCGATGCTTCAGACCGACAGAGGTAAAGAATTTGTGGGTAAACCGCTGCAACAGTTTCTCAAAGAGAACGAAATTCGTTTTCGTGTTGTCACAAATCCCGATGTCAAAGCTGCAGTCGTTGAACGGTTCAATCGCACGCTGAAAGAGCGCATGTATCGGTACTTTACGTTTAAAAATACAAAGCGTTACATCGATGTGTTACAGCTTTTGGTCGACGGCTACAACAAGGCCCCGCACTCTACGATTAAGATGGCCCCCGCGGCTGTGACTTTATATAACGCACACATTGCGCGCAGAAACTTAGTAGCTCGTGCAATGCAACGGCAGCCGCAACGCACCCGACACCCGAGGTACAAGATCGGTGATCACGTACGCATTAGCCGTGAGAAAAACGTTTTCGAAAAGGGAGCAGAAAAAAGTTGGAGCGAAGAAATATTTAAAATCGCGCGAGTGTTGAAGAGACAAAACTTGATTGTCTACGAGGTGTGCGATTTGAGTGGGGAAAATATCGTGGGATTCTTTTATCCCGAAGAGCTTACGTTTGTTCACGAGAAGCGGGTGCGTGATCAAGAGTACAAAATTGATAAAATTATCCGCTCACGAGGAAAAGGTAGAAAGAAGCAGTATTTGGTAAGCTGGGTGGGTTATCCCGATAAGTTTAACTCGTGGGTAAGTGCCGCAGTAATAAAAAATTTGTAAAATAAAAAATATAAATGCCGGGCAACGACTTTACGATTATTTTACCGAGCAACAACAGTTTAAGCTATTTTCCGTCGAATACTACAACCAATTTCTCTACTCGCTTGCCACGAGAGGTCGAACTGCACGGCCGATGGCTCGTTGGACTTTCGGAGATTCACGTGCCTTGCACTACGCTACACATAAGTCGCGAAGAGGCGTTGCTGAAGGAACCGCTAAACGGATCGCAGTTGAGTTATTTTAAACACGGCGTGTACGACTCTCTGCCTTCACTCATCGATGCTCTGAACGAAGGTGTGCGCGAGTACCACAACGGTGAGTGGGGAGAAAAATTTTTCTACGACAAGCATGGAGGATTCGTGAATCGCATAGTGTACTCGAAAAACTCTGAAAACTACTACGTACCCTGCATTCTGAGCGATACCGTGAAACGCGTGCTCGGTTTTGAAGATACAAATTTTATTTTTACAGACTTTGACACACCCAACGATTTCACCCGAGTCAAAGTTATTGGCGATGGTATTTTTGAAGGAAAACAACCGGCCAGCCTCGCTCGAGCTATTCCCGATCAATTGTTTATTTATTCTAATTTGTGCGAACCCAGCATGGTCGGTGACACGCACGCGCCCTTATTGCGTATAGTGAGTCTCGACGTCCGAGAATTTAATTTTGGTAGCACCGTTGTAAAAAGATTCGCCCCTGTACATTACACACCTCTGCTAAATAACCGATTTCAGATTGTGGACATCGATATAAGGGATCAGTTTGGCGAACCCATACCATTCGAGTTTGGGACGCTGACGATAGCGCTTCATTTCAAGAAAGAACATTAAAAAAAGTGTACGATGAGTTTTCACGACGGTTACTATCACAGCCAGTTTGGCGACGGCCGCGGTGTGAGTACGGTTTTCGTCGGTTCGCCACGCATGCGAGGTCACGGAATCGGTTCGTGGTTCTCAGGCATATTCGTAGCGCGCTGCCACTTCTCGCTAAAGGAGCACGCGCTGTAGGTAAGGAAGCTCTACGTGCCGGTGTAAACATACTCGACGACGTAACGGAGAGCAACGTAAGCTTTAAGGACGCTTTTCATAATCGCTTAAACGAATCTGGACAAAATTTAAAAAGAAAAGCGGTTGATAAAATGAATAAGGTTATGGAGGGAAGCGGTTATATGAGCCATGCACGGAGGCGCAGGCTTCAGTTACCTTTCATGCTCGGTGTGCGCAACGTTAGTTCAAAAAAGCGTCGCAGAAAGCGAACAAAAGGCATAAAGTCAGTGAAACGGTTGAAATCGAGACCGAAGAAAAAAAAGGGGACAAAAAAATCTAAGCAGACAAAACGAAAGACTACGACAAAGAAACGTGCGCGAAGATCTAAGAAAAAAACAAAAAAAGCAAACGACATTTTTGGTTAAGAGTATAAAAGTGTAAAGAAAAATGTCCTTTTTGCACAGTCACTCGGAGGCCTGCCTCAAGTCGGAGCTGGATTTATTTTCTCTACCGCCCACGCAGACAGCTATTGAGGCGAGCTCATGGGTATCGTACAAACCCGTATCGTCTCTGAGCGACGAGAGTCCAATCGAGTTTTGCGTAAATTCACAAAGCGAAGATTATCTAGATTTGGCTCATACAATGCTGAAGGTGAATGTGCAAATCACACCGTACAATGCGGACACCGACAAATTTGTTGCTCCCGTCAACAATTTATTACACTCATTGTTCAATCAGATAGATGTTTACTTCAATCAGAAGCTCGTGTCACCACCCAACAATGCTTATCCCTACAGAGCGTATCTCGAGACGCTGTTGAATTACGGCCCCGCGGCTAAATCTTCGCACTTGACTTCGATGTTGTGGGTTAGCGACATCGCTGGTAGTATGGACGCGCAACCCGATTCTGAGGACAACGAGTCGTTGAAAAAGCGTCAGTCATTTTTGCAGGGCGGGAAAAGTATTGATTTGTTGGGTCATTTGCACTGCGATGTTTTTAATCAAGACCGTTTTTTACTCAACGGTGTAGAAGTGAGACTTCGCCTTGTTCGCTCAAAAGATTCTTTCTGTTTGATGAATAATTCGATGACAGACTATAAGCTGCACATAACCGCTGCTACTTTGCTCGTACGACGCGTTAAAGTAAGCCCCGCAATTTTAATTGCTCACGCCAAAGCGCTCTCGACTACACCGGCTAAATATCCAATAACCCGAGTGGAAATAAAAACCTTTACCATGCACAGTGGAATCGTTGCGGATTCTCTCGAAAATGTTATTCTCGGCCAATTACCTAAGCGCGTCATAATCGGATTCGTTGACAACAAGGCTTTCAACGGTGATAAAAAACTAAACCCGTTTAATTTTCAAAATTACGGGATAAACTTTTTGTCTCTCTACATAGATGGTACGCAGGTACCGAGTAAACCGCTGCAGCCTAAATTCGGCGATGGTAGCCCTGAATATATAGAATGCTATCACACCCTTTACTCGGGTACAGGCATTCACTTTATGAACGAGGGAAACGATATAGATCGGGAAGAGTACCCTGACGGCTACTGTCTGTTTGCCTTCGATCTTACCCCCGACCTGTCTGCCCATTTTGCAGGGCATTGGAATCTCGTTAAAAACGGTACGATTAGAATAGAAGTGCGCTTCGATCAAGCGTTAGCGCACACTATCAACTGTGTACTGTACGCAGAATTTGATAACGTTCTCGAGATAGACGCCTCGCGACAAGTTATGGTGGATTTCAACGCTTAAGGTTCTCTCGCACGAAGAGGCTCTTTGTCTAAAACTCCTCAGCAGGTGCTGCAGCGAGGAGGGGGCGGGCAAGCTTGCCGCACACCCACCGAGATTATAAAAATTTTAACCGTTGTTAGTTTGACTTTGCATCTCGAGTCGAGCAGTAGTCACGAGAACGACACAAGATATAATAATCATGGAAAAAAAAACGGACTACGTTATCGATGCTCAAGGATTTCGCGATAAAGAAGGAAAATTTATTCCGAAAGAAATCGCCGTAGCGGAACTTGCTAGTAATTCTTTGAGACATTGGATAATAAAATTCGACGACGACGAGTACAACGTTGCAGATCTGACGCCTGGACTTTTAGCCACAAACACCTACCTGACGTGTTACCATCACGCGCTTGAGTGGTTCGACGGTGAATCGAATCTCAAGGATGTTTACGTGGCGCTACGCAGACTCATGCGCAATGCCCTACGTATTTACGTTCGAGGACATCAAAAGCAAAAACTTTTTCAAGTGGTGCTGGCGAGACAGATAATTAATTTGGAGGAGTACAACTGCCCCAAATTTCAAAATTTACCGAAAGCTAAAGAGCCGTATTGCACCTATCACAGGCAAAAGCGAGAATTTGCTTGTTCTCTAGCCTACGTATTTAAGCTGCGCGAATGGCTCGTTGAATCATTGGCGCGTGCGACGTCCCCCTCGAGGGACGAAGTAGACGAATTGGAAAAAAAGGAGAAGAAAAAGGACGGTGCAGTAGATAACGTGTGCGACAATTTTAAAAAACTCGAGTGCGACGGTCGCAAGAGCCGCAAGGCACCTGCCGCCCAGTCAGCGATGAGTGGGGGTGTAAATCCGTTGTACGAAAACATAGACCCAAAAGAATGAATTCCCTACAGTTACAAAAAGCACTCGCTCACGTAGCGGCTCAAACTGTGGGAGTCTTCCCAGCCGACAAGATACCTCTAAGGTGGAAGCGGCCGTGTGCCCTTGTAGTTAATACAGATGACAGCTCCAAAGGAGGAAGCCACTGGGTGGCGATCTACGTTACATCCGACGGGCACGGTGTATATTTCGACAGCTACGGAATTCCCCCAACAATCACCGATCATATCGATAGACTTCGACGAAATTGTAGAAGTTACGAGTGGAGCATCCCACAATTGCAGAGTCTCGATTCTTCCGTGTGTGGGCAGTTTTGTATTAGTTTTCTGTTTTATATGTCTCATGGTTATGACTTACATCGGTTTTATTCGCTTTTTTCAACAGACACAGGCGATAACGATAGGTTAAGTGTAATACTATTCGATCACATAACTAAATGTAAGAAAATTCATAAAAAAAATAGCAATGTAATATGTACTACGTGTAAGCAATCCTGTAAGCCTAAGTCTTGCGTAGTGTATTAATCGTTTGTTTTATAATTATATATGAGTGAGTGTGTGTGTTAAAAAAAATGAAAAAAAAGTACAGTTTAAAGAGCAGCCAACCGTCCACGTGTTGCACGCATGGGCCTACGCCAGCAGCAAAGCAAGATGTGGGGAATGGGAGCAAATAGCGCGCGATAGCGAAAGATTCAAAAAGAGAATAGAGCTGCTCGAGTATATAATTAAACCTGTACTTGTAAAAAAATGCAAAGATATTTTAAGAAATATATAATCCTGTGTGCGTAATTTTTGTATTCAATATTCAATGTACGTATTATTTTTAACTAATAAATTAAAATATATGTGAGTTTTGTACAGGCTGACTTGTTATTTCTAGACCTTTTCACTCCTAATCCTTTTTACCGTACCGCAAGTATAAAAATTCTTTACAGCTAAAAAATTAAATCATTTCTTCGAGAGAGCTCCTCGAGTGAACATGGGCCAAAGCGGCAGTAGTAGCGCCTCTGCCGAAAGAGATCGTCTGGTACATAACGGAGAAAAGAATGACAAAGGAGGATATGAACCAAGCACTTGGAAAAACGATGCCATAGATAAACAATATGAACCGAGTATTTGGAAAGAGTATTCGGAAAAATTTTCTACAAATACATTTTCAGTGCCAGGTAACAAAGGCTATGAACGGCTTAAATAATTAAACGCTGGTGGTGTACAATCGGCCCTTTTCAGGGCCACAAAAAAAAAAACAAGTCCGCGCTAGCTACACCGCGTCACTGCCCACCCCCCTAGCACCTGCCGCAAAGAAAATCCGTGCGATGCGCTGGTTCTAGCTTGTAGGTGTGGGGAGGGCGGGGCCTACCTCCACACGGCGCGGGTCCCCCTGGTCCCCAGGGCAACCACCCACTACCCACCTCATGCCTCGTCCTTAGTTGCTCGCTAAACTCCAACGAGTCTAGTTGCACGAAATTTTTCTTTTTTTGTGCGCGTAGAAATCATGACGCAGAGACAGTTAAAAGAAAAAAACGCACCCGCCTGGCTACACACAGAGAACGGCCCAAAGCAGCGCCCGTCCTTCCTCGACATTGACGAGAATTCGCTTGAATGCTTTACTAGAAGTAAAAGATCAAGAATGGAGCAAGCATCGCACAACTGGACACCAACCAAAATTAAGAAGAAGAAGAACCTCGACCGAGTGAAAAGAAAATAAGTCTTTTGCGCACAATGTATCCTCTCAATAATTCGAAAACGAAAAAAATTTTGATCGGGCTTTATTACGATGCATCTCGGTTATCGTTCTCCCCGATGGTGCAATTTACAAACAAGGACGATTCGTACAGTATCTACATGGACGGTTCTACGTGGAGCAGCTTGCAAAACTATTTTGACCATATCTGGCAATTTTTTGAATCACCCGTCTCCGACAAGTTTCCCGAAAAAATTAAGGTAAACGATTCGATGGACATTGCCTTTGCAAATTCGTGTGGCGAGAAAGCAGTGCTGTTTACGAACCCTGTGCAAAGCCGTACCGTAAAAAATTGGCGTAAAGCCAGTGTGATTATGCACAAGAAAACGTTCAAGGGTTTGAGGAGAGCCGCGGTTTGCGCCGACGAGCGCTTTAGGCGAATTTCGGCAGTCTGTGCGCAAGGCAAATAGCTGCAAGATTTACATGAAGGAGGCGTTGATTTCGTACATCGATCCGGAGACTCTGAAGGAAAACGCTGGTGACGGGGTAGTCTTCGACGTGTTAATTAAAAAGCATTTCAACGATATTGTAGAAAATGTAAAAAAAATATTTTTTGTCAAGAGCGACTCTGTGTTTCTTGAACATTATTTTGATTTGGTGTACTTGGAATTAGCGATTCAGCCGCAAATATTTGTAAATGAATTATTGTCTACTGCTTCCTTTTAAGAAGTAAACGAATAAAAGTTATTATAAATACGACATTGTCTCAAAATTTATTTTCTCTTATCGTATAATACCCGGCTTTCGGAAGCTTCCATACAACACCCTCCTTTTACCATCTAAAATCCTGGTACCTATTCTAGGGTTAATCTATACTATCATCTGAAACACTTGTCCCTTATCTAGCATTAATTTATAATCCAGCTAAAGCTGCACCGGGTACTTATAGTCAAGCAAACATTACGTCCTGTTTGATAGGAGTATCTCCCGAGCCTGCTCCTAACCGCCACAGAAAGTATGACACATCCCCGCAAATGAATAAAAAACCGTTGCACTTTTAATCGTATGAAAAACCGTTGCGCTTTTAATCGTATGTGCAGGATGCACCGGGAAGAAGACCGCTTGCATTGTGTAGGCCCTGGCTAGGCAGCCGCCATAGCTTGGTGGCGCGGGGAGCGCCGAGAGAGGGACCACGTGCGCGGTGCAAGCCTGGCTAGACGCCCCTGCTTGGTGGCGCGGGAGCGCCGGAAGGGGCACCGCGTGCGTGGCGCCCACGCGTACGCGCGGGCTCCCTACACACGGCGCGGGCCCCGGCCGCGGCAACCACCCACCACCCACCTACCACCCACAACCTACCTCCCACTTCCTCCATCTACTCGCCTCGCGTCGATTATTCGAAAAAAATTGTGCTATATTGTTAATTCGTATACCA